>APFE030387164.1:0-52170 GCA_000404065.3 Pinus taeda
ACTAAGCAGAGGCGAGCTGAATTTCAACAAGACAACTTTAGCAGACATAAAAGGGGGGCGTGGTGGAGAATGAGGATGTTTCTGAAACAGGATCATGCCCCAAGCATCCTTCAATATGAGGCATTTTCCAGGCTATATGATGATGTGCATGACGAGGATGAGGACGAAGATGTGGGGTGGACAGTGGAGGATATGGGGGAGATAGTGCCAATGGAGGATATAATCAAGAAGGTAGAACAGGAGCCTCATGCCTCAATTATAGAGCCACCTCCTCCTGAAACATTAGAACTCCCCCTTTATCCCAAGGCCACTCCCATGATGCAATCCATGGGATTTACAGGAGAAGGGGGACTGGGGAAAGAAGGCCAGGGCATCACAGAGCCCATTAGACCAGTGCAAAGGCCCAAAGGCCTAGGTTTAGGGGGAGATCCAAATGATCCGCCCACTAAGACCACTAATCTATCTTCAGTTTTTTCTTCCCCGATACTTATCACACAGTAGTTAACCCTACATAGTACAAGTGGAGCTTCTGGAACCAAATCACTTCCTACCAACTCTCAAGAATAGTTGACATATCCCCCCGATTTTCACTTTTCACTATCCTAAATGAAACTTTTTTGAAAGTAAAATGATTTTACTTTACAAAGATGAATTGACATGACTTATGCTTTTCTTTTCGTTTTGAATGATTTGATGCACCTAATGCAGTTTTTAGCTTTCAATCACTGAAAAATGTGATCTATTTTTGATGATGAATCTCGAAAAATAACTTTTCAATGCAACTAATCTAATGCATTTTCACGAAAGGGAAATTTCAAAATACAAGCTAAAACAAATGGAAAATGATGTTTTCAACAATTTCCACAGAAAACAACACTCAATCAATCAGCAAAACCAACATCTGGATGACACCAACAAGCAACAAGAGATGACCAACTCACTAAAAACCCTAGAACTCAATTAGATATCACTTCAAATCCAATGAGACATATTTTGCAAATTAATCAAGGCAATCAATCAAAAACACTAACAAATCCAACCATACAGGATGGGAAAATACCTCAGGGCCAAGACACACTAGATTCTAAGGCATAAACCATAAAAATTCACTCATTCAAGGATCAATGCTACTTTATATACCAAAACCTGGGATGATTGGGTTATCAATGCTACTTTTTGTAGAAAAACCCACGCTAGTCAGGGTCATCAACACTACTTTATATAGCAAAAGTAGTGATGATTTTTAGCACAAGCAAAGAGTGAAGAAAATTGTTTTCAGCGCAACTGTAAAGGCAAAAACTAGCATTTCTAGCATGAATGTCAATGGTAAAACTCACGTTGAGCGAGGAATATGGGAAAAAACAAAAAAGATTTCACAAACACTCCAGACTTAGCACTCTAAGGCAACAATAATTAACTGTATAAACCCAGACTCATGCATACAAGCCGAGAAATCGACAGTTGGTCAAACTAATTAGAGGATTAGATTGAAGGAATGGGTGGAAAGGGTTATAGATTCCCCAATGGAGTCACCATTTTTTTGTCTAGGAAAATCCTCTATGTGGACATAAACGATCCGTCTAGCCCAATGAATGGGAATAGCAATCTACGTGAAAATCTACTAGACACTTTCCTAAGTTAAAATTGAAATAGGAGAAGAGGAAGATGACCTACCTCGTTCTTATGCTATAACGTCCTCCTGTGTTGAAGACCTCGATTATCTTGCACCTTGGGCTTAGTCCTTCTACTCATAGCATTTGATACCTTCACAAGAGATCAAAACACAACAAAGCATGCAAGTACAAATAGCATAATCGAAAGTAACATACTTAACAGATCAAGGAGCATTAAGATAAATGATGCATTAACACACACATTTATGGAAAGTGAACCAACAGTTGTATATATTAATAGAATAGAGGAGGAAGCATAAAACCAAGCGTTGATGTCAATAATCTCTCCTTGAGTGAATGTCCAAGTCCAAGCTCAAGCTCTCCAAGCACTCCTTCTCCAATCCAAATGAGTAGCATGTAGGCACAATCTCAGCATAAGGGTGCAAATAGACAAAGACCAACCATTTGGGAATGGGAAAATATGAATATATAGGTAGGGAAAGGGAGTTAGGTTATCTCCAAAGATAGGAGAAGGCCCTCATCTCAAGGAGGTAGCTCATATGGATAAGACCAAAGGGACAAGTTGAGAGAACTCGACCTCATCCATGTCGAAAAACCTCCAACTCGTCATTCTAGAAGCCTCTAGATCACGAAGCTTCTTGTCCTCTTTGGGAAAAATTTCCTTTTAGGGATCATCGTGGGTATCCAAACCAAAAACGTGTTGGCATCGTGAGGCTAGTATAGTGCAATTAACAACTAGCATGGGTTCATAGTGTCAAGGGAGTGATGATCCTCAAATTAGGGTTTTTAGAACTCTTTTCTTCAGGGGAAGCTCAAGGGATTTTTCCATTAGTGTTTTAGGGAGGATCTGAGATACATATCTGGATGAGTACACTGCATGATTTCCAAGTTTTGGGCACTTCGGGGTATGTCACAGGGAAGTGCGGGAGGTGTGACAAAATACTGTGTAACAGGGAACATAGTGTCTTGCGGGGCAAGAAGAAAGCAACATCAGTTAGAATGGTGACAACTATACAGGCCAGGCGTAGTCATGGGAAAGAGTTTGTGTTATTTGCAGTGCACATTTCTAGTGAAAAATGTAAGGAAGTTGAGGATGCAAATGTTTTGAGTAGGTACCCAGTTCTACAGTAGTTTCAAGATGTATTTCTTGCAAATATTTCAAAGTTTCCACCTCATAGGGAAGTATACATTTCTATTGAGTTGGTGCCAGGGGAATCTCAGACATCAAAGGTACCTTACAGGATGAGCACTAGAGTTGGTAGATTTGAAGTTGCAGTTGAAGGAAATGTTGGACATGGGATACATTAGGCCAAGTGTATCACCATGGGGCACACTGGTACTGTTTGTGAAGAAGAAGGATGGTACTCTTATATTGTGCATTGATTACAGGTAGTTGAACAAAGTGACCATCAAGAACATGTATCTGTTACTAAGGATTGATGACTTGTTTGATCAGTTGAACAGAGCAATAGTGTTCTTGAAGATTGATCTGAGATCCGGATATCATCAGGTACACATTACAGAAGAGGACATCTGCAAGACAACTTTCCAGACCAGGTATGGGCATTATGAGTTTGTTGTAGTTCCATTTGGACAAGTTTGTTATTGTGTTCATTGATGATATATTGGTATATTCAAAAAATGAAGAAGAGCATGTTGAACATTTAACAATAGTGTTGATATCGTTGAGAGAGCTTCAGTTGTATGCTAATCTCAACAAGTGCAGTTTCTTATAGACCGAGGTACAGTACTTGGGACATGTGGTTTCCAAAGAATAACATAGCAGTGGACCTAGAAAGGGTAAGAGATATCATGGAGTGGGAAGCTCCCAGGAATATAGATGAGGTGAGATATTTCATGGGGTTAATAGGTTATTACAGGAGGTTCATCAGGAAATTCTTGTAGATTTCTTATCCTATCACATCATTTCAGAGGAAAGGTAATAAGTTTAAATGGATAGAGGAGCATGCAACCAGTTTTGAGTAGCTCAAGCAGTTATTGACACATACACTAGTGTTAAAGATTGCAGATCCAAACAAAGAGTTTGTAGCATGTAAAGATGCTTGCAAGAGAGGAATTGGTGGAGTCCTTATGCAAGATGGATAGGTGGTATGCTATGAGTCACAAAAGATGAACGAAAATGAGCAGAACTACCTGACATATGATCTTGAGTTGGCAGGGATCATACATGCATTGATGTGGAGGAACTATATTCTTAGCAAGAGATTTTTATTGATGAGTGATCACAATGGTTTGCATATCTATTTGACCAACCAAATTTGAATGGCAGGCATGCTCGGTGGTTGGCCACGGTCAATGAGTTTGACTTTGAGATCAAGTATATCAAAGGTAAAGAAAACAGGGTGGCAGATGCTCTTAGCATATGGATATAGGTAAATCACATAACAACTATGAGCTCCTATGGGACATATTTATAGGATAGGATCTTGTAGGAAGGTCAATAGGATGATAGGTACATGGATATTGTGCACAAGTTGCAACAAAGTAAAGGTACAAGTACAAGTAGTGGTACAGGTACATGTACAAATGCAGGTGCATAGGATGTGGACTATCATCTCACAACAGATGGATTGGTTAGATTTAGGGACATGATATATGTTCCTGATAACAGTGAGCTCAAGAAGGTGATCTTTAGGGAGTTTCATGTGAAACCATATTCAAGTCACCTAGGTTATCAAAATACACTGACAATTGTGAAGAAATTCTATTATTTGTTGAATTTGAAGAGAGACGCAGCAGAGTTTGTGGTTAGGTGCTTGGATTGTCAGTAGGTGAAATTAAAGTTTAAACATCTAGCTGGACTACTACAACTGATTCCGATTCCAAAATGGAAATGGGAGGTCATTTCCATGGACTTTATCATAGGTTTGCCGAGGATAGTGAGACAACATGATTCCATCATGGTAGTGGTGGATTGGTTGAAAAAGGTAGCACACTTCATTCCAGTAAAGTCTACATTCTCAGCGAGTGATGTAGCACATGTATTCATCAAGGATTTGGTCAGATTTCATGGAGTCTCGAAGAATATTATGTCAGACAGGGATGTGAAGTTCAGTTGCAAGTTTCGGATGGAGTTATTTGTAGGTTTGGGAAGAGAGCTGGCCTTCAGTACAAATTATCATCCATAGATAGATGGACAAACATAGAAGGCCAACAGGATATTGGAGGACATGTTTAGGATGTATGTGATGCATCAACAACACAAGTGGGAAGAGTACCTTCCACTGGTAGAGTTCACTTACAACAATGGGTAAGGAAAAATATTTACCAAGGTCATGGGACACATATTTCAAGCTGAATGTTGAGCAAAAGCATAGTGATGGGGATCACTAGTGATTGATTAATGGCTAAGGAAATTGGAAAAGTTCATGGAAAAGGATCTGGAAAGGCAAAGTGGCATTTTGGCACACTTATTTATGAAAATAATAGAAATTTGGAGAAAATGGAGTTGAAAGATCATAGGCTGCATGTGAGGAGGAAAATGAAGGAAAATTATGGAAAATGAAGAAATTAGAGGCCTTATTAATAAAAACGCTTCTAAGGATCAGTTCATAGACTTTTGTCAGTTCAGGTTTGGAGCTATCATTCTATTCTCTCTCTCATACTCTTGAAAACTTAGAGTTTTCTTGGAGCACTCTTGGAGAGTGTGGCATGCTTGGATGCTTGGAGAAAGAAGGAAAATGAAGAGCATGAAAGTGCAAGAGGACATTAGTATCACCAAATAAAATGGGTTTTTATTGTAGGTACTAAGTTACATGTATGTATTCGTCACTAGTTTTGGCATGCATGGCATATGCATGTGGTTTCTTGGTTATGATATGTCATTGACATAGAGGATTTCCTAGATTGATAGTGGATTTTCCTATTTTTTCCATTTCCTAGATAGACATGGTGTTGTGGGTTCATTTCCTTTTGTCTTTTGGTTGGTTCTCATGTTCCTTTAGTTGTGGATTGAGTTACTAGTTCCTGGAGCCTCGGTTGGATAAACACACTGGAGCCTTGTAACATTTTAGGTTAAGTTACTAGTCTTGGAGCCTTGGTTGGACAAACACTCTTGATCCCGACGACAGTTGTGAGTTAAGTTACTAGTCCTGGAAACCTTGGTTGGAACAAACACTCTGGAGTCCTAGAAGGCTTAGGTAGAGACCAATCTGGTGAGGTTTGTGATGTTTGAATATGAGGTGGAATCACTATTTGATGGGCTGAGATGGTTTAGCCTTTGGAAGCCCTGGTTCGGTTTTGATGGATTGTTCCATGAGATCCCACATTCATGCTTGGAATATGGCAAGGGGGTGACATGATGAAGAGATATTGGCTCAACCATGTCTATGGTCAGGAGGTTCATGGAAGTCCCCAACCTAGTCGACCTTTGCATCATTAATATGAGGTTATTTCTCCTTGTTAATTCATGAGTATTATACTAATTTATATGTGGATTATATGGATGTTGTTTCCTTGGTATTTCTGTTGTTATTATGCTGGTTATGAACATGTATTATGGCAATGGTTATGTATGGCCCTCATCATGTTTTTACCTGTAAATGAATGAGCAATGTATCTATGGCCTAATATATGAAATTGTAGCTAATGTGTTTAGGAATCAATGCTTCTTAGTGATTTTCAGATAAGTATGAGACCCCTATGCTCATTTATGCTCTTAAGGCCTATATCTTTCATGTTTGTGACATGTTTGATGAAATTTTTGTCATGGCTAGTAGGGGTTCAGTATAGTCCTTGTTGATGTTTTTGCAAATGTATCTTTATTTTGCTATCAAACTCATTTCTGAAGGTGTCATTGAGTTCTAGATAGTGACTTGGGCACTAGTCCTAAAAAAGTGGCACAAATCCCAGAGTCTCGGGCACAACACTGGGGAAAAAATTTCTCGAAAGCTCCCTTGCCTTTGTTGTGGGAGCTTCTGGAGCCTCCAGATGCACCCTTGTCCATATCAAGGGAGCATCTAGGGGTTTGATGCACTAAAACTTCAGTTGGTCCCTGAGGCTAGTTACTTGAGTGGTTGGGATGGCTCCTGACACACAGGGATTCAAATCATATCATAGTAACTTCTCGTCACATGTTTACCCTGGTTGGCTAGTTACTTGGATAGATTTGGGAGGAGGGTGTTACAATTTAGATGTCAATCATATATGCATAATATTAAGGAGGGAAAAATATTGACAAAAAAATTAGTCAAGCTCAATCACTAGATATTATGATGGAATCAAGGGTTACAAATTTTCGACTCCATATAAGAATCAACATTCCTATAACTGGGATGTGATATTCAAGGAGGAGAAACTTCATGAAAATCAACATAAAGAACCTATTCCAAAATAGAAGGTCAACATGTGGTGATTCTATATGAGAATTATTAATTATTTGGAGCTAAATTTTGGGATGGACAACTATTACAAGTGTTGGGTGTGAGCTCTCTAGAGATAGGGAGTGAAAATTATCTTTACCACATTCCAAGTCGAAGAAAATATATAGTTGGCACCAAGTGAATATATGCAACCCAAACATGATCATCCAAATTAGGGGTAGAACCTAAAGAGGCACCTTCATGATAAACATATACTTGTTAGGTATAGCTACACTACATATAGTTTTATCCTTTTTTTCTTTATATTCTATGAGCGATGAGGCAAGAAATGTTGAAAATATATTATCAGAGGTAAGGATTCTCATTGGAAACAAGTCATGGAGGAAGAGTAAAGGTATTGGAATAGAACCATACTTGAAATTTTTAAGAGTTATATAAATGAATGAAGTAATTTGGATGAAAATGGATGTTTAAAAAAAGTATAATATATATGGTTATGTAGAGTAATACAAATTTCATTTTATCGGAAAGGCATATTCTCAAATTGAGGGTGTTGATTATGATGTTATTTCATCCCTAATAGCTAACTTTGGCCTCTAATATGTTGGTATTGGTATTTGCAATAGATTTTTGTTTGTAAGTGGAGAAAATGGATGTGAAAATAATTTTTCTTCATGTTGAACTCAAAGAAAAATCGTTCATGATGAAACATTAAGGATTTGAGTTAAAATGGATAAAATACACGGTGCATGATTGAAAAGATCATTGTACAAATTGAAGAAACATTGAAAACAATGGTAGTAATGGTTTGACAAATATGTTGTGGGACAAGGAGTTATAATGAGTGATGTGTATCCTTGTGTTTACTTTAATCATGAAGGTAATTAGTTTATTATCCTAGTTTTATATGTTGATGGCATTGTTTAATTAGTGAAAGTAGGAAATTAATCTAGGAAATGAGGTCCTAATTTCCATGTGAGTTTAAAATGAAGGTCCTAGGTGACACTATTTTATTGGAATTGATATGGATAGATATTTCCAAATAGAAAGTTGTTTATTAGCAAAAGAAAGTATGTGGAAATCATACTTGAACCTTTTAGAATGAAGAAATCTAAACCATTTTATGCTTCATCTCAGTGTTCATTGATTGACATGAGTCGTAAGAGAAAACATTAAGAGGAGGATATGAAAAAGGTGTTATATTCTAGTTCCATTAGTACCCTTATGTATGAAATTATGTGTATAATATCAAACTTTGCACATTTAGTAGGAATTGTAGGTAGATACATGGAAAATATAGAGAGAGACCATTGGACAATTATAAATAGGATCTTAGGAAACCTATGGGATACCAATGGCTATGATATTTTTTATTGTATGGATGAAAGAAAAATAATTTGATTGCATGGGTTTGGTGATGTGACTAGGGGTGGTGGTTAATGGAAATCCCATTAGTGCTTATGTGTTTTCCCTATCTAAAGGAGTTACGATCCCAATCTATAATGAACTAGAGTACAGTTCAACTCTAAAAGAATCCAAGGAAGTGGTTTGGTTGTGATACTTATTCATACATATTATATTTAAATAGTGGCCCATGATTCTTTTTTTTGTGAAATTAGAGCCACCAATTTCTTTTGAAACGAATATGAAATTCCATTCATGGATGGAGGATATAAAAGAAAAAATGCATAATATCAAAGATGCGGTGGAGTTTAGTGAGATAAATTTACTCAAGATTAAGGAATAGGCTAATGTTGCAAATGGTTTAACAAGGTGGGGATTCAACCTTGTTTAGAGTGGTTTCCAATTGGGTGATAGTGCAATATGTAGCAATCACTTTTTCCAACAATGTTAGTATATTTTCATTGTAACTTATTTTCTTTATTATTCGTGAATAGGATGTATAATTGTCATGTACCTTGCAAGAAATTAAAGTTGTATAACGATATTCTTCATATTGTATTATTCAAGAAATTAATAAGAATTCAAAATGTAAGCAATATTTTCACCTATTCTTTCTATAACATGTTCTCTTCTTTATCTATAAGTTTAGTTTTATTTTATTACATTAAATTACAATTGTACATATTAATTATATAGGTTCAACATGATATACCTAAGGTATATTTCCACATAATGTAATAATAGAACACTAAAAACCATAATGTAATAATAAGAACATATTTGAAATTATTTTTTTTGTAAACATGGTAGTACTTTTTATATTTAATTTTTCAAAATCTACATTCCCAACACATTGATTAACCAACTACCTGCTCGAGGGAAACTAGGTGGCCATCGATCAACATTGTATCCATTCCAAAATTTAAATAAGTTCATCATCATCATCTGTATCTCCCAAGTTCCTCTCTCTGGTCTTTCATACATAAACATTTATAAAACTATAGACAAAAAGACTCAAGATAAATCAACTACTCCTCATCTGAGGAGGTTATCTGAAAGGTTTCCTGCTCTTCCGGATTCATCATCTTCTTTCCTTTGTTCTGCTTTACCCCTGGGCCTGGGAGTTCTCGTCCCTGCTGAAATAGTTTCCACTTTAGCTCTGACAGAGTTTGCTTAATGCGGCCCAAAGCAAGGTTGTTCCTGTATGTTTTGATTTGGATGGTTGCCAATTTCTTCATTGTTTCCCCTCTATCATGTTCTAGTTCTTTGTTGCGCTCCCACCAATTCACCACTTCTCCTACCATGTGCTCCTGATGGAGGGTCATAGCGCGAGCGACTATGTGTTTCATGATCCAGTATAGTTGCAAAGTCCCAGTATAGAGAGATTTCCTGCCATTTGTGGTGCTTGGGTCTTGTATCATTTCTTCCCACTCATGCAGGGGAAGGTTTCTACCTTGAAGATTTTGTCTCAGGTCACGTTCCCAGCTCCAAATCTGGTCCTGGATTTCCTGTGAATTTTCTTTCATGTAGGCCTCCACTAGTTTCTTCACCTGTTCACCTGTTGATTTTATTCCTTTTTTCTGGCCCGTGCTGCTTGTTTCAGCTTCTTGCTTGATATTTCTTTTGCTTCGCCTGGGTGCCATGTTTTTGCTAGGTAGCTTACTGATGCTCTGATCCTTCAGGTAGACTTGCTGGGTTGCAGTTGTCCCCTCACTATGTGTTAGACCTGTCACAATATGAACACAATGGTCAGTTTTAACCATTGGGACAGTGTGATTTAGGGGATAGAGCTACCAGCCCTCTTTGTAGGTCCTCTTGAGTTATGAATGGCACTTAAATACAGATCCAAAGTCTCTCTAGAGCTTTCCATCCCCAAGTTTTCTTTTTTTAGGGTTACGCTAGGATAGTTGGCATATTTTTTCTAGGCCGCTCAAACCATCTTGCGTTCTAGGCCCCTCCCTTCTCTCCTAGGATTTCCTATCCCCCTTCCCATTTTGAGTTCCTTTGGTTCAGGGTCCCCCTCTTGCTTTTTCCCCAGTTTTTTGGTTCTTATGGGAGGCACCTGCTTTCTCGCTCGGGTGTTCCAAGTTTGCCTTACCAAAGGTATGATCTCAGGATTTGGCATTCCAGGGGCTTCCCATCTGTTGCAGGGGTCAAGGAATGATGGGTCTTTCTTTTCCTATGAACCCTTCTCCTTACTGTTGTAATCACCCTTCCTACCATGGATTCGTGGGGTTCTCCCCTGACCCAGACTACCTTAACTCTGTAACTGAAACTGGGGTGATGCAGATTATCCCTATCTAACTGCATGCCTACGTTATGCTTCATACGATAACTTTTTTCCAAGTGAGGGGGAAGATTTTTAACATACCCGTCAGTTTGGAACCACTGTTCTATCTTCTGTAGCTATCTTTGGCTGTCGACATGTTCTCGCTCACCACCTTCCTTCTTCTGCGTCCACATGCAACATGCATGGAGTCACTCATTCTTTGTTCTTTTAACATTCCTCTATCTTAACCTTGCCTCCAACTATCTCCATTTCCAGCGTTTCGTGGTGTGCTTTCCGATCCACTTTCCTTGGGATGTTGTCCATATGTCTTGTCCTCCATGATTCATTAATGTTTATCTTCTCTCGGCTACTCTTGCCGTCCATTTGCTGACTCCGCATTGCCATCTGGCTCTCCTCTTCTGTCCCTTCTCAGTCCTTCTATCCTATCCCTGTGCCCATCTCCTTCCATTTCTACCCCACGCTTCTTGGGTCTGTCCTTTCTCTTTCCTCTTTCATCATCCATGTCCTCTCAGTCCTTTATTCCGTCTTGTGCTATTCCGTGGATGATCTATACTGATCTGCCTGCGCATGCCTTTGTCATTCTGCCCTCCTATCTATGTCATTCGAATTCTCTTGTTGTCTCTCATTTGCCTCGACTGCCTGTTTTAGCTAGTTCATTTCCTCATTCTAGTTGAGCTCTGCTTCTCTCGCGTCTAACTGGTGCTCTCTGTTTCAGCATCCCCAGTTTGCGAGGAGATCCGTCGGGGCATTTCCTTTCCTTTTCACATGGGATGAGATAGTATATGCCAGTCGTTGAAGTTTCTTTTCAACTTCTGTAATTTCCCACGCCGTTTACCAACTTTTGCTTAGTTTTTCCGCGGTTACTCCTTGCTGTAATTGTTTGATAGTATCTATGATCAGCTTAGAATCCCCTTCTATCTGCAATCTTTGGTACCCTTCTCGTATCTCTATCTCCAGTCCCCTGTTTAGTGCATGGTAGTCTTCTTCATTGTTTGTGGCAATGCTGTTGTCCATTGCATATACCCTTATGATCCTTTCTTCTTCGTCTCTGAATATCCCTCCTATACCCGCCTCCCTTGGGTTGCCTTTGGCTGCCCCGTCAAAGTTTAGTTAGGAATCCTTGGAGGGGGTTCCTGTTACTTTCTTTTGCTCTTACCTGTTCTGCATCTTGTATCTTCCTTGTGCTACTTGTATTTTTTACTTTAATTTCTAGTCTGTTCATGATGCTTGTTTCCCTATCTTCCATATTCCAGTCTTCCTCTATCCAATTTCCCAGAATTATTGTTTCCCTTATATTCCCCATAATTTGGTTCCAAATTTCCCCTATGTCATTTTTATATGTTCTAAATATTACCCTGTTTTGGGCTTTCTAGAGATTCCACATGAAGAATCCAATTGACAAGTTCCCAGCATGATTGAGGATTACGTTGTGGTACGGTTTGCTACTCCATAGTTCGATTGTTGTTTTAATGCTTTCTAACTTTCTTTCTATAATCCCAAAGATTTGTTGGTGCTTTTGCCACAGGATGTTACTTACATTACAGGAGTTGGCGACATGCTCCATGGTTTCCTCTTATCATTGGCAAAGCACGCAGCGTGAGGGCCCATGTGTCCCTTTCCGTCTTAGTTGATCCCAAGTTAGAGCTATACCATGTAGCACTTTCCAGGTAAAAAACGCCACTTTTGGCCAGGTTTTT
This sequence comes from Pinus taeda, assembly GCA_000404065.3. Lineage (NCBI taxonomy): Eukaryota > Viridiplantae > Streptophyta > Pinopsida > Pinales > Pinaceae > Pinus > Pinus taeda. Next base: position 12,368 of record APFE030387164.1, read on the forward strand.
AGTTGCCAGATTCTTTTCCATTTTTTTGTGTCTGCATTTCCAGCTCCTCCTATTTTCAAATGGTAGCCTTCTGATATTGTGAACATGCCTTTAATGTGTTTGCCCCATCTGATTATGTTTGGTCCTTCTTTGATAGCTATTTTCCTAGTTTCCATTTCTTTGTGATAGGTAGTCCATTGATCAGTTTTTAGGGCTTCAGGCCAGTCATTCTTCTTCTTCCATTGTCTCCGATAACTTTTTTGGTCCCCTACCCAATAGTTCCTTACTATGTCCTCCACTATTTGGGTTGTATACTATTGTACTTCGTGTAGCTGGGGTTCTTGACTTAGGGTACCTCTTTTTTGCCACCCTTCCTGCCAAAAATTTGCTTTGTTTCCCTCTCGAATTTCCCAAAAGCTATTGTCTCTTATCAGGGCTCTGTTCCTATTGGCTAGGTTCCAAATCGCTGAGCCTTTCTTTTCTGTCAAGGTTCGGAGTTTACCCTCCGGTGTCCGTGCCACTTCATATTTTTGTTCCCACAATAGTTTCCAGAGGTCATTTCCTCCTTGAATCCATCTCCACCATAATTTTTCCCCTATGACTTGGTTTAAAATATTAGGGTCTCTAAGTCCCAGACCTCCCTCTGATACCGACTTACTTAACCATGTCCATGAAATCAATGCCCATTTTTTTGTTTTGTTTGCCCCTTGCCATAGAAAATTTGTAAAGATTTGCACCATTTTCTGAGATATGGTCTTTGGTATTGCTTGAATTTCCATCTGGTAGATCGGCATAGCTTGAAGGATTGATTTCAGGAGTATGAGACAGCTCGGTGTATTGAGCGTTCTAAACGTCCAATTTTCCATTCTTTTTTGAATTTTCCTTATCAGACCTTGCCAGTTCGCTACTCTGTATTGTTGATCGCTCAATTGTACTCCTAAGTATTTTGTTGGGAACTGCCCAATTTGGAACCCCAATGTTCTTGCCAGGAAGGTTTGACTCACTCTTGGTGTGTTGAAAAAGAAGATTTCAGTTTTCTCTTTATTGACCTTTGTTGCTGAAGCTTTGGTGAATTCTATTAGGATCTCCCCTAGTTTTTTTGCTTCCTTGAGGTTTGCTTGGTTGTATATCATCACATCGTCCACAAATTGTTGATGTGTGATAGTTAAATCTTCCCCCCATAATTTGAGCTCTTTGAATTCTCCTCTGCTTACTTTGGCGTTGATTAAGTGACCTAAACCATCCGCTGCTAGGATGAACACGAACGATGAAAGAGGGTCTCCCTGTCGTAGGCCACAGGTAGGCTTGAAGGTATCGTCAGGGGTCCCATTTAGCAGGATTGACATACTAGGAGTGGATATCATGGACATTATCCACGCAATCCATCTATCATCAAATCCATAGGCTTGCAGGATTTCTTGTAGATATTTCTAGTTGAGTTTATCATATGCCTTCGCTAAGTCAAGTTTGATCATCATTCCTTTATTTCTAGTTTTCTTTAGGGAATGGATCACCTCTTGTGCAACTACAATCCCATCCACTATCTGTCGTCCTTTCACAAACCCTATTTGTTCTTTTGCTATCAAATTTGGAAGTAGGGGTTGTAATCTTTTTACCATTATAGTGGCCATGATTTTACAGATTACATTGCATAGAGCAATAGGTTTGAAGCTATGGGGTTCTTCAACTTGGTCTACTTTTGATATTAAGGCCAGGAAGGTAGCATTCCATGTTGGGTGCATTCATTTGTGACTTCTTGATTCTTCTACTGCATTAACAATATCTTTTTTCATGAACCGCCATGTTGCTTGAAAAAACCCTGATGTAAAACCATTTGGGCCAGAAGCTTTGTTTTTTGCCATTGTCTTGATTACTTCCTCAACCTTCTTTTTCATAATCACTAGTAGAAGCGCAAGGTTTTTGGTCCCTGCTTACTTTTTTTGGAATGAATTGTTTTATCTTTGCGATATCCTCATTTATGTTGCCTAGCGGCTCTGTCAATATGCCCTTGAAGTGTTGGGTTAGGAGATTTTCCATTTCCTCTCTCTGTATTACTTTGTTACCTTGTTTATTTTTTAGGGAGAAAATTCGGTTTTGCTGCCTGAGTTGCAGCATTTCTCGATGGAAGAATTTTGTATTATGTTCTCCCTCTTTTAGCCACTGAACTCTTGACTTTTTGCAACACAAGATTTCCTCCTACTTTCTCCTTTCTTCCAGTCTGATTATCACTTCCCCTTCTTCCTTCGCTCTCTCCTCGGTTCTTCCTTCTTCTATGATTTTTTGTTGTATCCTTTGCATTGCTATTTGGAGTTGTTCCTTGTCTTTGTGGATGTTGCCAAATTCTTCTTTATTCCATGTCTTAATTTCACTTTTCATCTCCTTGACTCTCAATTGGATTGTGTGCATCTTATTCTTGCCTTGTATTGTTCCTTCACTTTTCTATCACCAGGTTTCCAGCTTGTCAACTAGAGTTGGGTCTCTTAGCCAAAAGGCTTCAAACCTGAAAGGTTTGTGTTGGTTTTGATTGTTCATGGCAATTTCAAGTTTTATTGGCCAGCGATCCGATCCTTGGCAAGGTAGGATCGTTGCTTCATAGAATATATCTTTTCCTAGGAAGTGTTATGTGGCTAAGAACCTTTCCAATCTGGAGGCTATTTGTCTACTACCTCCTCTTCTATTATTCCAAGTATATTTGCCATTAATAGTATTGATATCAATCAATTGGAGGGTTGTCTGGGTTTCCCTGAATCTCTCCATATCTGCATCCTCCCATTGCAGTCCTCCTTTCTTTTCTGCTATGGTTGTTATCATGTTAAAATATCCTACTAGCACCCATAGTTTTTCTGTGTGTAGGTTTCCCATTCGACACGGCTATGTTAGAAAGACCTCTCTCTCAAGCTGTATATGAGGCCCATAGACCGCTGATACCAAGAACCACTCTTTATGTCCTACCATTCTGAATCTCCTTGATAGAATCCTTCGCATTCCTATCCATAGGTCAGCCATTACTTCTGTTGGGTTCCATATTATTGCTATTCCCCCTGCACTCCCTTTTGCATCTATTGTCATACTTTCATAATAGGGCTTAATTTTCTATAGAATTTCCTCCATTTTTGCTCTTGTTATTTTTTATTTCTTGTAGCAACATGATTTGAGGTTTTTATTTTTTAATCCTCTCAGCCAGGTATCTTTGCTTGCCCTTGCTGTTAATCCCTCTTATACTCCAATATGTAATAATCATTGAGACAGTTGAGTTGCTGGGTGAAAGACCACTAAAAGAGGTACAACTCTTCCTGTGTTAACTAACATTTCACCCATTATTTGAATGGATTCTTGTAGGTTCTTCCTTCCTCTTTTTTCCCCCCTTTCCCTTTTTGTGGATGCTCCTAGTTATTTTCCTTCATTCCAAGCTAGTCATTCATCTCTGTTTTTCCACTCTCTTGCTTTTCTTTGTATTTTTGGAAGATGTCTTTGTATAGTTTTTTGTCTTCCTTTGGGATAAACTATTTGTCCAAATTCTTCCATTTATCTAGTAATTTTTTTAGAATTTCCTCTTCTGTTGTTGTGTTAGCCCCTTTATTTATGTATACTTCCATCACTTCATACTCTTGGTGTATTTCCTTTTCTTGGGTCCCCTGTTCTTCTGGCTCTTCTTGATATTTCTGCTTATTATTCTTAGTATCCTTTTTTCCCCCCGCCTTCATGATCTGTCCCTTCTTGGTAGTCCATCTTTCAGGTTTCTTCCTCCCATTCTTCTGTTTGTAATGCTTCATACCTATTCGTCTCTTGACTTGTAGTTGGCTGGTCTTTCCTACCTTTCTAACGGGGTTCTTTAGTGGGTCGTTTCTTGTGTTTTACTTCTTGAAACCCCTCATCGTCTTCATTAGTTTTCCTTTGTTGCTTAGTCTTTCTTTCTTCTTCCTCTGCATTTAAAGGGAATTCCTTAAAAAGGTGCCCATATTCATGGCATTTCTGCATCTAAATGGTATGTTTTCATAGTCCAGAGCCTGCTGCTAGACCTCCTCATGATACTCGAGTTCAACAACACCTAGTATAGGGTTTGTAATGTTCATGTATACACATATTCTTGCATACGAGGTGTATCTCCCTCTTTTTGTTGATTCCGCTACCGTTATGAAACTACCTATGGTGTTACCTATTCCTTCAAGAATCTCTGGGTCCCAGAAATCCATAGGTAGTCCAAATAGTCTAACCCATATCGGTGCTACTAGGATTTTTCTTGGTCCGGGTTATAGAATTCCTCCCAATACCTCATAAATAACCTTGCATTATTATAGAAATATGGTCCATTTTCAAACACTTTCTCTTTATTTTGCAAGTTTGAGAAAATTACTGTGAAAAAACCGCGTGCTCCCAGCTTTAGTTCAATGTGGCCACGTGGCTGCCATTTCTACTGGATCCATCTTGTTAGTTCTTTTTCTAAGGGCCAGACTCCGATGAACTTGCAGATCAATGCATGATCTTTCATGTAACTTCAGTACCTTTCCAGTTTGTTCATCGAAATGATAAACCTTGATTTCTCCATTGCACAGGGCAGACATCTTCCTTTGCTTCCTGCTTGCTAGCGTACACCCAGAACTGGTCCCAGTGGCCTTTGAGCAGCCTCCTCTTTGTTGTTACTAGTTCCTTCTCCCGCTGTCGCATCCCTGTAGGAGGGGATCTCTCCCCTACTAGTCTCCTATGTCATTTCTGAAATGTCTGTCCACTTCTAACCATCTGTTCGCTAGTTTTTCGATGTGTTCCGCACCGCCTACCTCATGGCCGCATGGTGATTAGGGTTGCAGAGCTCCAAGAATCCCTCATCGTTTATAATTTGAAATTATTATTTAAACTTTGTAATTATGATTAATTATTGTTTTACCATAAGACATGGCTTATCACCCTCATGGTAATTATATTCCAAATAAAGACCTCACAAGATTCACCCTCTTCCCTAGAATATTTACATGGAGGACGTTATCAATCACCAACTACAAGATTGATGAGTAACCCCAAGGAACTTGTTGATGCTGCTAAACCCACCAACATTCAGGGGATCACCCCGTATGAAGTCCCAACTAGACCTCACACCCTTTGGTGTGGGAGTCCCATCCAGTGCGATGGCCTGGTTTCCATTATCTTAAATATTTTTCTAAGCTCTTGTTTGTCAGCACAGGAGAGTGGTATGCTTTGTCTTCGAGTAGCAAGGTTTGCATGCCTGGTGATTGCTAGTGTTACTTGTGTGAATGGTTCTTTCACCATAGAGGGAGACAGTGGGAGTGAGTCCCAAGTCAGATGGGAGGAAGCCCCAACTCTATTAGGAACACACAACACAATAGGGCGTACACAGCTTCCAGAGGAGTAGTCCACACGGATGTGGTAGTCACAACACACAAGGAAAGCTAACACGTACAACACACAATGGAAGAGTCGACACAAGTGTGACAGTTGTTATGGAAAGTTTACGTGAAAGGTCTGTTTGATGTATGGGGAGGTAGCCAACACATGCAAGACAACGTTAACATCTCATACAACAAATTTTCATTAATATATATGTATTACAATAATTGAATGAGTTCAAGTGTTAAACACAGGTTAAATCAACATGCATTACAAGTGTTTAAGTTTAGTCTTACAAAAATTACAACACATATGTGAAAATGCTTTGGCCTGTTAGTAGGCTTCTGAATTAAGCGAAAGTTCCAAGACACATTGTTACACCATACATCACTAACCCCGTGTGCGGGGCATTGGAGCCACTACTTACTCCTCAAAGAAAAGATTACAGACTCTCAAGGCTATGTGGGAGGAGCTGAGGTGAAAATTTCTTTGCATGTACAAATGAGGGGGTATTTATAGCCAAGGGTGAAACTGACCCTTGTGGTTGTTAAACTTCCCTCATGACTGTTTGACTTCTATGACCTTTCAACTTTACACGACTCTTGATAGTATGGCCCATAGTAGAGATGTGGATGACACGACTTATGACAAGAATCGACATGACGGTGCTGGGACGTTCGTGCTGGTGGTGGTGCATGTTGAGCTGTAGTGCTACTGAGTGATGGATGTCCTCATGGTGTGTCGCAGCTTCACCTCCGAATGACATGGTGCGTGGAGTCTTCGATGGTCGTTGGTTTTCTTGATGTCGCATTGGCTTCCTTTCTCGTACTTGGTCATGCCAGGCATGTTCATTCGTTCGCAAAAATGCGCATCCATCTGTTCGTCCATTTGTGAACTCACGGTCGTCTGTTTGCGAACACATCTTCTCATGTTCGTTTGACCGTCCGTCTGTCCGTGAACACATCCTTGCACAATCATATGTCTGCGAACACATCTTACATGGGTCATTTGTTTGTTCGTTCAAGACCAAGTGCTCTTGCATGTTCTATCATTTTTCATCCCATCTGTCACCATGTCATGTTTTCACATGTATTTGTATCAACAATAGCTCATGATGAGACAACATCAAATTCATAAATCTCCTTTTCTACCATCGTGCATGGTTGCTTCAGATGCAGGCGACTAGGAGAGCAGAAAAGGTTAGCTGAGAAATAGGTTCTGGGCATTGCTGGTTAAAACTGCATAGGAGTCACTGGGAGATGGAGTCAGGCATGCTGGTCTGACAGTGACTATTTGTGGGGTCTGGATTGGCTGGTGGAAAAATCTGTGCAAATTTCGAGAGCAACAGTCTAGGCTGCTAGGAGGTTGGGCAGACAGGAATACACAGTTTTGAGAGGAGCAGTGCTGGGCTCCAAGGTAACTAACAGGAAGTCTTTGCATATTTCTTGATGGGAGTGGGTAGTGGGACACTAGTCAAAGAAATTGCGCAATTCTTGGAAGGGACTAGCAGCGGGAAGCGGGGCACTGGTGGGAAAAATTGCGCAAATGCATGGAGGTTGGCTTGTTGGCCACCTCTGCGCAGTTTCTGAGCTGAGCGGACTACTGGGAAATAGAGGGCTTACTCGGGAAAATTACATATTTTTTTGAGGGAAAAATCATCTTGCTAGCAGGTGACTGACTGGGAAAAATGCACAATTTTCGGGGGGAGCCAGGAACAGAAACTTGGTGTCTGTCTGACCTGTCTGCAGAATTTCATTAGTTAGTGGAGCAGGCATGGTCAACAACCTCTGCGCAATTTTTGGTGGGAACCCGTCAAGTCAATGATGGATGAAGGTCTGGTTGCAAGAGGGTGGTCTGGTCGTTAAAACTTCAGTAAAATGACTAAGTGTGTGAGAGAGTGAAATGGTGCATACATGATCTTGCAAACACACACTCTCATGACTTGATGACAGGACATTCCAAAACATCAAGACACACATGCTCAATATGACTGACCGACAGTGAGAGAAACAAGTGCGACGTGTGTGATTGATCGTTGGACGACCGTGATGACACTTGTGCGATAGTGCATACAACTCCATGTGTGAATACGATGGGTGTTTACATAGTGAATACAAGATGTACACATAGAGCGAAGACCTTGTGTACGACCAGAACATGGTTGCAAGCGAGAAATCGTTATCAACATGTAGCATTGGTCTGTTGAAAAATCAAGCAAGGTAAGTGTGCAGACTCATACAAGCTCACAGAGTGAACCCGAGTGCGTGCAAATATCAAGTAAGATTCTCGAAGGAGGCTATGAAATTGGATGAAGGCCAAAACTTGGCGACACACTGGTAGAACTCCAACTTCTCTGTTTTGGTTCATTGATAGCACATGGCCTTAGTCTTTCTGGGAGTATTGAATTGTTGTGTGGGTTGCTTTAGCTTCCCCACTTACCCCATGGATAGGTGTGGTTCATCGTTTTCCAAGTCAGTCGAACATAACACACATTTCAACTTGATCACAGTGTTTTGAAATCAGGAAGGGTAGTTTGGCTCGCGAGTTGAAGAATTTTCAGAGTATAAGTTTTTTTATCTCTGGTGTTACTTTGCTACCAGTAGGACTGGACAGCACCCCGGCAAAGTCATGCAGGAGCACACACATTGCTGCACTGTGAACAAGGTCAGTCAGTACCCCAATGGAGTTGCATGCTTCACCTCTCTGCGCATGAAGCCTTTCTCTTCTTTCGCATTTGTATTTTTTAAGAGGACTGTGCATAGGCACTTATTTGTTTTTGGGCGGAAGAGGGATCCTGACTTATTGAGAGCAGAAGAGGTTTTTCCTTCAGAGAAGCATGTAAGACCTCTGACATAGGTTTGCTTGTTTAGATATTTCCCCTTCTCCGTTTCTACTAGTTGGATGAGCATGAAAACAGGAAGTAGAAGATTAAGTACAGGCATGGGGCTTCCTGGTGTGGACACAGGTTCATGGTTGGACCAAATTTCCCCTTGCAGATGGCTCATATTTTCCGTCAAGACTTCATTAGTCGAAGGTTACAACCAAGCACAGAAAAGACAGATGAAGGATTGGCCAAGTGATGCGGTGTCACATGTCTCTCAGATTTCAGCAACATACTCATTCAAAAGCCAGAACTTAGTAGTTGGCAACACTTATTTTTGGAAACAAAAATAGTAAGGTATCAGGCAAACAAAACAAAATGTAAATAAAAATAGTAAGCAGAATGAATAAACAAAACAGAAATAGTAAGAAAAGCAAACAAAATAAAAACAACAAGAAATAAACAGACTATGTACATGGCGCGGGGTGCAACCTGACCTACTGAAAGTAATGCTTGAGATCTTGGTCGTTGATAGGAAGATTTTCAATCCTCCCATCAAGTGATTTCTGATGGTACGTATGTGGGCCAAGCTTCTTGTGGACCAGTATAAGACTATCAAGTTCTGCTACCGGAACCTGGTGGTATTCCGAAAGACATTTAGGTGAAGACGAGACTACTACTGCATATACCACGTTCAACATAGGCTCTGATGATGGCACGGGGTATTTTTTTTTATTCCGGGAACGGTTCAAGTTTTTGTAATCAATGCATAAGAGGATTTACCTAGATTTCTTATGTACAAAACTTAAATTATAAACCCATGTATGGTGCCGAACTTTGTAAGTAATCCAAACATCCAACAACTTAATCAATTCTTTCTGTATAAGGGGTTCAATCAACATATGTGTTTTACCCAATTTTTGTTGCAATGGCTTGGATCCTCCTTTGCTTGGAATCCCATGTTGGATTATTCACGTGTTGTATGTACTCAGGTCATCATATGCCCACGTGGACACATCCCAGTACTATTTGATCAAGCAGACAAAGGCTTGTTGCTGTTGCGGTGTGTAGTATTCATCGAGACTGACTATCTTCGGATTGTGATTGGTTCCAAGGTTGCTCTGTTTGTTCATAGTGGTGGAGCTGTGGGTTCTGCTGTTTTTTGGCCCTTGACAACGGTTCTACAAGTCATAGAGTTTGTTGATAGAAACCACACCCTTGGGGATGGGGTTTCATTTCTTGCCATCAACTGTAGTTTGCAGGGGTTGCTCATTCTCATCTTCATCAACTATTGTGTCCTTGAAAGGATCAATGATGTTCATGGAGTGTAGTATCTATTGACCATCACCAAAACTGTGTAGCTCAGTTATGTTATTAGAGACAAAAGGCTTATACAAAACTTCAACAGTACATGTATCCTTAAGTAGTGACATGCTAGCAGCTACATTTTCCAAGGCACTAGCAGCTGCAATACATGTACTTGGCACAACAATGATATTAAATGCTTGGAAGTTAGAGATCGGTCGCCATACCTCTAGCTAGTAATTTTTAAGACAAGGTGACAAACAATGAATGGTGTTACGTACCTATTGTACCATTGTTTCCGAATCACCTACTACTTTGAGTGCGACCACATTGAGGCTAATGGCTTTTTGTAAGCCCAACATGAGCGCTTCATACTCAACAATGTTGTTTGTGCACTCGAACTCCAAGCAGCTTGAAATCATGTGTTTTCTGTTTTTTGGGTTGACCAAGATGCCCACGATCCCTGAGCCATCATGTGTCTTTGATCTGTTAAAATACATGGTCCACAACTCGTCTATGCACAGATCATTTGTCGCGCTTACACTGTTGCTATTGTTGTTGCTAATGCTACTACTAATAATGTTACAATGTACTTACTATACATGTTTAATTTCTGTCAGTTGGGCAAGGAAGGAGACCCAATTGTGTGTTTGGTGGGGTTGGAGTTGGCCGTGCAAGATAACACCCCAACGTTGTTTCCAGGAGGAAATTGCCAAACATGAATTCTACGAAGGACAATGACTCATTCTCACCATTGATGGGAGTGACATTATGCTTCATATACCTCTCAGATATCACCTAGATTTGATTGCTTTTGCCCTTGTATGAAAGCCACATGTGTGACCAGCTCATAGAAAAATATCTGTTTAGGTTGTTGGAATCGTCTTTGCTGAGTTGTAAACTGTATGCTTTCGATATGTCCACAACAACAATGTTGATGCATTGGTGGACTCGACCATCATGAGATAGTCATATGATCACATCTCAGAGCTCACCAATGGCTAGTACATGTGTATGATCAAGTTGGATGATTTGTGCGGATGTCGTGCTCCATTGTGCATTGGTCTTTTTAGCAATGGAGAGTAGCATGACGTTGGCTACCACGCCAGAATCAACCAAGCAGTTGTGAACATTACAGTTGAAAATTTCAAATGGGAGAAGGAATGGAGTGCAACTTGAGTTTGCTTCTTCCATTCGGAGTGTGTTTAGCACAGTCAAAAGTGACTCGAGAGGTGTGCTTGCTCCCTTGCTAGTAGATGTTGTGTTGTTCATTGTTGTCTATCCCAATGCATGCAACAAAATGTCTCGCTGACTTTGGATCTTATCTAGCTCAGACAAACTGATGTTTGCATGAATTTTCTTCATGTCATCCACAATGTTGTAGTTGAGAGGGGGTAGACTCACCGAGGTGTCCGGGGTGCGACTGATGTTTGTGTTGTCTGATGGAGTATTCTGCAATTTGCTGCTCATGGACGTACTCATGTTCAACACTATCTTCCTGAGCTTGCTTTACGTTTTCTGCTTTGGGACGGCTGGTGGGTCAACCTTCCTCATCAACAGTCTAACCTTTTCTTGCATTTCCCCCACTATGGGGGGAGCCTCTTTAGTTCTGAGATTGTAACGGGCATCCTGCTTTTGGGGAAGCTTCTTGGTGTTTACCTTCAGCCCTGCCTGCGAGCACTGATACATGTTAACCATAGACCCAGAACTTGATGGTTCACCAGGTGCAACATATTGATCGTTATTCGCAACTCCCAGCTGTTCCTGCATATTGTTATCTAGTTCGAGTATGTGACTGTGTACTGAGTTTACGACTCACTTCCAGTTCGAACATGAATTCTATGGGTGACGAACTTCATGGAATGAACATAATTTAGGATTGATCGATTTGGAAAACAAAGCTTTGCGCAATTTAGGTTGGGATACAATTGCTACCTGATGACATGCTTCCCTGTCTCTAAATGGGAAGCTAGCTATTCGTAGAAGTGTCTGTCTTCCACTGTTTGAGCTCATACACTTATGTTATCAAGTTCATCACGAGGTGAGTGAGGGTTTCAATATCAATTGTCTCTTTGTTTCTACCCTTGCTCACGATCGCTTGGCACTTCCTACTCATGTCTTTGGAGTCTTTTGTTGTTTCATCATCCTGGATGACTCCAATCGCCCGCAGGTCTTTTTCAACAAAGATTGCCTCTTCGCAGTTTTCTAGTAGTGTTGGTTTCGCAGCTCGCTTGGCAAATTATGCAATTCTTGTCGGAAGTGCGGACGTGTAGTAGTCAACAATGGTGGAGTCATGAGTTTTCGTGTCTGCTGCAAAATTGTTCAAGATGTGCAGAAACCTCTGATTGAAGTCTTTGACCTTTTCTTTCTCCTCCATATTTAAGCTTCCTCACTCTTTAAGCAGCATGGCTAGGGTCTTATCATCAGCAAATTTCTCAAGAAACACACGTTTGAACTTAACCCAGTTCTGTATGGAATTGATCGGAAGGTTGTGATACCATGCTACAATACGGCCGTCTAAGGTACATGGGAACAATCTACATGCTACATCAATGTGTCGTACCTCAAGGGTCTACATCTACAAGTAGAAGTTGTCCAGATGGTATTCTGCCTTCATTGTACGGCCAGGGTCAAACTTGATGTTCATTCTCTCTGCTCACCTTGGTGTCTTGTGCAAATCACCCGGGAGAGCCAATGGTCCCTGTGTCATCCATTCCAGATTATGGTCAGCTATGTCTTATTATTCTTCGTCCTCATCCTCTTCTTTTGAATCTAACGATTCTGGCTCTGAGTTTGTTGGTTTGTCTTCGCCTCCGCATCCTCCGCTGCCTTCCCCTCCACCTCCTGTACTAGATTCTAAGCCCAAGACTACGAGGGTGTACCTTTCTCCCTGTTGGGAGATCGAAGGCTCCTCTCCATCTTCAACAGATTCTACCATACCTTACAGTGTGGCAAGAACTACTTCTTCCATTGATGATACAACAACTCTTGTGGGAGTGGTTTTTGGCTTCCTTGATGTGTATGGAAGATGTTGTATGCCTGGGATCAATCTGACTTCTTTCACAAACTGGTGGACGATGGGATGGATGAAGTGAAGGTGATGACATGGAATTTCGTGTTCATTCTTCGGAGGTGAGAAGTAACCAAATGTAGAGTCACGCGTAGGTGAGAGGAATTGCAAGTTACTACCTTGACCAGATGGTTGATGAGTGAGTGTGAGAGGACGTTCAACCATAAACAACTGGTGACCCTCCTTCTAGCACCGGAAATGTTGATGGTGCTGGACTCGCCAACATTTAGGAGATCACCCCAGTATGAAGTCCCAACTTGACCTCACACCATTTGGTGTCAGAGTCCCATCCAATATGATGGCCTGGTTTCCATTATCTTAAAGATTTGTCGTAGCTCTTACTTTAGCACATGAGAGTGGTTTGCTTTGTCTTCGAGTAGCGAGGTTCACATGCTTGGTGATTGCTAGTGTTACTTGTGTCAATGGTTCTTTCACCATAGAGGGAGAGGGTGGGAGTGAGTCCCAAATCGGATGGGAGGAAGCCCCAACTCTATTAGGAACACACAACACAACAAGGCGTGCATAGCTTCTGGAGGAGCAGTCCACATGGATGTGGTAGTCAAAACACACAAGGAATGATAACACGCACAACACATAGCGGAGGAGTCTGCATGAGTGTGATGGTTGTTATAGCAAGTTTACGTGAAATATATATTTGATTTCCAGGGAGGTAGCCAACACGGGCAAGACAATGCTAACATCTCATACAACACATTTTCATTAATATATATGTATTACAACAATTGAATGAGTTCAAGTGTTAAACACGGGTTAAAGCAACATGCATTACAAGTGTTCAAGTTTAGTCTTACAACCATTACAACACATGTGTGAAAATGTGCTGGCCTGTTAGTAGGCTTCTAAATTAAATGAAATTTCCAATATACATCATTACACCATACATCACTAACCCCGTGTGCGGGGCATTGGAGCCACTACTTACTCCTCAAAGAAAAGATTACAAACTCTCAAGGATATGTGGGAGGAGCCGAGGTGAAAAGTCCTTTGCATGTACAAATGAGGGGATATTTATAGCCAAGGGTGAAACTAACCCTTGTGGCTGTTCAACTTCCCTCATGACTGTTTGACTTCTATGACCTTTCAACTTTACATGACTCTTGATATGAAATGTGGGTCTCTTGTAATCCACGTTACATTACATTGATTGACATTTTGGCCCACAATAGAAATGTGGATGACATGACTCATGACAAGAATAGACATGACAGTGTCGAGATGTTCGTGCTGGTGGTGGTGCATGTTGAGCTGTAGTGCTACTGAGTGGTGGATGTCCTCATGGAGTGTCACAGCTTCACCTCCACATGACATGGTGCATGGAGTCTTCGATGGTCATTGGTTTTCTTGATGTTGCGTTGGAATGTTGCTTCCTTGCTCGTACTTAGTCATGCTAGGCATGTTCGTTCATTCACGAAAATGCATGTTCGTCCATTCGTCTGTTTGCAAACTCACAATCATCTGTCCATGAACACATCTTCTCATGTTCATCTGACCGTCCGTTTGTCCGTGAACACATCCTTGCACACTCTTCTATTTGTGAACACATCTTACATGGGTCATTTGTTTGTTCGTTAGAGACCAAGTGCTCTTGCATGTTCTCTCCTTTTTCATCCCATCTGTCACTGCATCATGTTTATGCATGTATTTGTATGTGCAGTTACTCATGACGAGATGACATAAAATTCATAAATCTCCTAGTCTACTATGATGCATGGTCGCTTCAGATGTAGGCGACTCGGAGAGAAAACAAGGTTAGCTAGGATGCGGGTTCTGGGCACTGCTGGTGAAAATTGCGGAGGAGTCATTGGGAGATGGATTCGGGCATGTTGGTCCAGCGGTGACTGTCCGTGGGGTCTGGCTCGACTGGCAAACAAATCTGGACAAATTTTGGGAGGAGCAGTCCGGTCTGCTGGGATGTTATGAAACCAACTCACAAAAAGATATAAAAGATAGATCAACACCTTAGAAATCAGCCTCTTCAAGGGGGAAACCTCCTTTACATTACACAAATGAACAATTATTGGATGATACAAATGAAAATACCTCCTTTCTATATATAGGAGTCTAAGGGGTCATATTGTAATCAGAGCTGACATAACAATAATAATGTAAGGGCACAACAATATCAATAGTGGCCTTCTATGGGGCACAATAATAATAAAATAGGGACTACATGGGCACAACAATATAATAAGGGGGTTGCACTAATAACAATAAGGGATTACATAAGTAGTATAGGGACATAACATGCCCCTCTCCTTCAAAATGTGTTGTCCTCAATAATTGAGTATTTTTGGATGCTTCTGTATAAAATTCTTGTCCTCCCATGTGGAATCTTTAGCGGGTAAGTTCTTCCACTTGATGAGATACTCTGAAATTGATCGATTTCGTCGAAATTAGGTTCTTGTTTCCATGACTAATTCAGGTTCAAATATGATTTTTCCTTCCTCGTCAAGTACCAACAATATTGTTTCAACTGGGAGCTTGTCACTTATAAACTTCTTTAAGCATGAAACATGGAAAACTGGGGGCACTCGAGAAGATGCGGGAAGCTCCAATTTGTATGCCATAGTACCAATCTTTTGCAGCGCCTTGTAAGGACCATAATACTTTGGTAATAATTTATTATCCTTCTTAGCATGCTTGAGGGAAATTTGTTTGTATGGTTGTATTCATAAAAATACCCAATCGCCTATATCAAAACTTCTTTCGCTGCGATGTTGATCTGCCTGTTGTTTCATTCGATTTTGTGCCAAAGTGAGGTTATCTTTTAAGAGTTGGAGAACTTGTTTTTGTTGAGGGTATACCTTAACACCTTCATGAGATACAATATGACCCAAGTATTCCACCTCTTGTACTCCAAAGAAACATTTGGAGGTTTTTGCATATAATTATTTCTCATCCAGTAGTCTGAGCACTCTATCAACATGTTGAAAATGATCCTTCCAAGACTTGTTGTAGATTAGTATATCATCAAAACATACTAACACAAATTTTCTAAGGAAGGGTTTGAAAATGGAATTCATAAAACCATGGAATGTAGAAGGTGCATTGGTAAGGCCAAAAAACATGACCAAAAATTCATAATGACCCTCATAAGTTCTAAATGTTTTTTTCAAAATGTCTTCAGTCTTCATTCTGATTTGATGATATCCTGCATGAAGGTCCAACTTGCTGAAGTAAATTTCTCCATGCAATTCATCCAATAATTCATCAATGAGAGGAATGGGAAATTGATCTTTAATAGTGAGCTTGTTGAGCTCTCTATAGTCCAGACTCATGCACCATGATCCATCCTTCTTGTGTACCAATACTATTGGAGAAGAGAAAGAACTTTGACTAGGTTGAATTATACCAGCCTCTAGAATTTTTGCAACCATACGTTCAATTTCACTCTTTTGTGCAAAGGGACATCTATAAGGCTTGATATTTGGAGGAACACTTCCCAGAAAATGAATAGCATGATCATGATAAAAAATAGGTGGGAGGCCTTTAGGAGTCTCAAATACCTTGGAATGATTGTCTAAGAAGTTTTCGAGATCTGGAGAAATAGATGATTTAGACATGGGAACCTCTAGCGAAATAATTGTGCAATTAAGCCATGTTGTTCTTCCTTTAGAAGCTTTTTCATGCCCTTAGAGCTGATTATCTTTCTTGGTTTCCCTACAATACCCCTTAATTCAACTTCCTTTCCTTCTGAAAAAAAATTCAAGAAGAGTTCTTGAAAATTAAAAGTTATCATACCCAAAGATTGTAGCCATTGGACTCCTAGTCCAACATCAACACCACCCATTGGAATGGAAAGCATTGGACTATTCAAAACATATTATCCCATGGATAGCTTGATATTATGGCACTTTCCAGAGCACTTTATGGTTCTTCCATTTGCAACCATCACTTGACATTATGGTGCTGGATATAGGAAGCAATTCAATTCCTTCGCTATCTTTCAATGAATAAAATTATAGGTACTGCCCGAATCAATCAACACTATTACCTTTTTCTTCTTGATATGTCCTTCTATATTGATAGTTTTAGGAGTGGTAATTCCCACCAATGCATTACAATATATGGTTGGATTCATTTCTTGATTCTCGATGTGATCTTTCATTGCTTGAACTTTTTTCTTCTTGTTATGTCCTTCTATATTGAGAGTTTGAGGAGTGGTAATTCTTGTCAATTATTTACAAGATATGATCAGATTCATTTCTTCTTTCTTCGGGGTTGGTTCCTGGTGTATATCCTCTTCTTTTGATTTTTCTTGATCGTTTTCTTCTTCCTCTTGACAATTTATGTAAAATAATTTCTTCTCAGCACACTTATGACCTTTAGTGTATTTGCTATCACAAATGTAACAAATCCCTTTTTCTCTTTTTTCTTCCAATTGTTGTGGTGTAAACCTTGTAGGTTGTGGAAGGCTAGGAGCAAAAACACTTCCATACTTATAGTTATGAGTGGTAGGATTCCTTGTTTCCATAATTCCGCTTTCAATTTTCTTGCCAAACTAAATGCCTTCTCCAATGAATCAGGTTCCCAAAGACGAACCTCATGTTGAATGCTATCCTTTAAAGTCCCTACGAAGGCATCAATTCTTTGCTTCTATGGAATATCATTTATCCTTATATTCAATTTTTGAAAGTCATCAATGTGCTTTGCCATTGAACCATTTTGCTTGAGGTCTATCAATTGGCTAAGGAAGGTGTTTCTCTTTGTATCCTCATAATGTGTTATCATTTCCTCCATGAAAATTGACCAAGTAACAAGTGGTTTATGAGAACAAAGCCCTTTATACCATAAAAATGGACTTGATTCTAAATATAAAGATGCAATACGTACCTTTTGTAAAAATTGTACTTCATGTAGATCAAAATATTTTTCCATCTGTAGTATCCAATTTACCAGATCCTTGCCATCAAACTTTCTCATATAGTATTTTCTTGATTTTAGGAGTTCGATCTTGAAACGACTGTAACTCTGTAATTTAGGATCTCCAAGATCTAAAATTTTGACCTGAAGTAGACCTCTACGTCCTCTTTCCAATGCCACCAATCTAATCGAAATTGGATTCTCCAAGAAAGCGTTATGCCCAATATCCCAAGATGACCTGCTTATACACATTTTCAATAGAGAGAACTTGTACGAAGTGCCACATGTTACAGTTTCGACCTTCAGACCTGAAAACAATGTACATAAAAGTACAATATGTCCTCTTTCTATATCTTCTTATGAAATTTCAATCTGATGCTTAGAAAAAAAAAGTTATGATGATTTTCCCCAGGTCACTTGTTTGGGATGTAATTCAGGAGCTTGTCGAAACCCTAAATGTGTTGGACTGTATCTCCGAAAATATAGTGAAAAAATATCTGAAATTAGGGCCCGAGCTTCCCGATGATTTTGGCTCAAATGGCTTTTAATTTTAGAGTCTGAACCTTCGTAGAAAATAAATTATGGAAAAAATTCCACAATGGCCTGTTTGAAATGGAATTTTGGAGTTTGCAAAAACCCTAGCTTCCTCAGATCATATCTCCAAAAATATAGTGAGACAAGATCTGAAATTCGGACCCGAGGTTCAAAATGATTTCGACTCAAATGGTTTTTTTTTACAATTTTTTAAGCTTCGTAGAAAAATAGTTATATCGAAAATTCCACGATGACCTATTTGGAGCAGCGAAACCCTAGAATCCAAAGCTCTGATACCAAATGTTATGAAACCAACTCACAAAAAGATGGAAAAGATAGATCAATGCCTTAGAAATCAACCTCTTCAAAGGGGTAACCTCCTTTACATTACAAAAATGAACAATTCTTGGATGATATAAATGACAAAACCTCCTTCCTATATATAGGATTCTAAGGGGTCATAATGTAATCAAAGCCAACATAACAATAATAATGTAAGGGCACAAAAATAGCAATAGTGACCTTCTATGGGGCACAATAATAACAATATGGGGACTACATGGGCACAAAAATATAATAAGCGGGTTGCACTAATAATAATAAGGGGTTACACTAGTAGTATATAGACCTAACATGGGAGGCTGGGTAGACAAGGATTGCACAATTTTTGAGAGGAGCAGTGTTAGGCTACAAGGTAACTGACAAGCAGGATCTGCACAATTTTTATGGGAGAGGGCAGTGGGACACTAGTCGGAGAAACTATGCAATTTTTGGAAGGGACCGACAGTGGGTAGTGGGGCACTGTTAGGAAATACTGCGCAAATGCATGGAGGCTAGACTGCTAACCACCTCTGCATAGTTTCTGAGCTAAGAGGACTATTGGGAAGTAGAGGGATTTCTTGGGAAAACTGCAAATTTTTCTGAGGGAATAGTTGCCTGGCTAGCAGGTGACTGACTAGGAAAACTGTGCAATTTTTGGGGGGAGCCAGGGACGGATACTTGGTGTCTATCCATCCTGTCTACGCAATTTCCTCACTCAGTGGAGCGTGCATGGTCAAGAACCTTTGTGCAATTTTTGGTGGGAGCCAATCGAGTTGATGACGGATGAAGGCCTGACTACGAGAGGGTGGTCCGGTCATCAGAACTTCAGCAAAATGACTAAGTGTGTGAGTGAGTGAAAAAGTGCATACATGATCTTCCAAACACACACTCTCATGACTTGATGACAGGACATCCCAAAACATTAAGACACACATGCTCAACATGACTGACTGATAGTGCGAGTGATAAGCGTGACGTGTGTGATCGATTGTTGGACAACCATGACGACGCTTGTGCGACAATGAATATGACTCCGTGTGTGAATGCGACGGGTGTTTACATAGTGAATACAAGATGTACACACAGAGCGAAGACCTTGTGTACGACTAGAACATGGTCGCAAGCGAGACATTTTTATCAACATGCAACATTGGTTTGTTGAATGGTCAAGCAAGGTAGGTGTGCAAACTCATACAAGCTCACAGGGTGAACCCAAGTGTGTGCAAACATCAAGTAAGACTCTCGAAGGAGGCTTTGAAGTTGGATGCAGGCAAAAATTTTGGAGGGTGTTGTAACCGCTATAACAGAACTAAACTAAATTGGCACATGTGGCCTACTGATCAACAACATGTATTTAGTGAGTGTTTCAACAATTTGAGATTACCCTTGGAATTTCCCTTATGTATATATAAACACTATCTTAATTACAACATTATCATTATTATAATTGTTTCTTCAATGTTATATTTAATATTTTATACATATTATTTTCTACTCTATGTGCGTTCATTCTATGCTTTGTGTGTAAGTATTATCTAAGGTTATAAAAGGCCCTCTATGGATATTGGATTCCACAAAACTTAGGGAAATTATTAATTTGTATAATGTGCAACTACATATATGAAGATTGATGCTAGAAAATATGCTATCTTGTTTGTTGAGGAAAATGAGGACGAAATATAATTACTTTCCCCTATTTTCCATTATCAAAGATTTATTTGCAAAATGATTTAAGTATATGTTGTTCCAAATGAAGCCTAATGGGTATAGGATTTGGATTTGGATTGGTTAATTGAAAAACTTGAAAAGAGGTTGTTGGTGTAGTGTAACTGGTGGTTTTATAGAGGGGGATGGTTGCTATTAGTGAAATATGTATTAAACATCATTCTAGCATATTAGATGTCTCTACCTTTCATTCATAAAGAGATCCTAGAGTAGTTAAAGGCAATTTTTTTTTTTTTAATGGTACAATGATAAAAAAGGGGTAATTGGTAAAAAAATAGAGGATGGTAGTGCATAAGGAGAAATGAGGTGGGGGATTAAAGAATATACACCGTTTTTCTAAATCCTTTGTAATAAATTGTGTGTGGAGGATAATACTAGAATGGACAATGGCATCAAGTGGTAACTAAAAAGTATGTAGAGCCAAAAATAATATAAGAGTGGATTAGGAAACCTAATAAATCTTGGAAAAATGGTTCTTTTTTTTTTTCCCTTGGAAAAAAGTCGTAATCTCTATTAATGATAAGAAATTACATTCTATAGATGCCGCAACATATGCATATTAAGGCTAGAAAGCCTCTCCATTTGTTTATTTAACAAAAAACCAGAAATCATAGTCTCCACGTAGGGAGTACTTGTGAAAATCCCAAAAATGAGGTAGCTGTCTCTTTACAGTTTTTAATTGTAAACATTCAAAAAATGGAAACTATCTCTTTGCCAAGATATCATTACAGTACTAATGTTCATAAAAATAAACAACATACATAACTATACAAAAATGTCAAAAAAAACATCGTGAGCTTATGTCTCCTGTATCATATGAAAGTTGATGAAGGGTCTATGATAATGTTGATGGAAAGTTCCATCAATTTTTCTTGGATTAACCAATCATCTTCCTACCTGTGCGCTACCTCCTTTGATAAGAAGTCGGCCCCTGTGTTGCGCTCCCTGAAAATGTGGTGACAGAAAAAAGTATCAGAAGATGATGTAAGTCTGTGCGCCTCACCCAAAATGTGCCTCAATGAATATGCAGAGCAATGTGATGTTCTATTTAACCAATTGCATACTAATTTGAAATCCCCAAAAATTTATACATGAGAGCAGTGTTTTTCGAGAGCAAAGTGGAGGAGGTTTTTAGCAGTAACAAGCTCGGAAAAATTGTTAGTGCCTCTCCCCAATGTCATTTGGATTTTTTAGCAATGGGATTCATTCAGGTATAATATGTGCCCCCCCCCACAGCCCTCCTCTTGGGCTGATCCATCAAAATAAGCCCATGGGATTGATTTATCAATGTGTCTGGTTGTATATTCTTAGAGGGAGGGCTTGTTCCTTCATCAGGTAATTGATCAAAATATGCCATCACCTTGGTCCTTATTGAGAGCTAGTGTGGGTCCTTGAGGTAAAAAATAGATTGGTTCCTGGCTGTCCAAAAGGCCTAGCACATCAATAACGACATTTTCCTATCATTTCCACTATGTCCACTAATCCAATTGATCCAAGCCTCAGATAAGTTCCTCCCCTGCCATGTTTGAAGAGTGGGGTAATGTGCAGAGATGATGTTGTAGTGTTCCGAGATGATAGGGCAGTCTAGAAAGAGGTGTTCCATGCTTTCCTCGCTGCTTCTGCATAGATGACACCAATATGGTCCATGAAAGGATCTCTTCATCAAATTTAAACCTATCAGGATTTTGTTGAATAAAATGGACCACATGAGCAAGCGCGATCTGGGTGCAGCTTTTATTTTCTAGAGGTCTTTCCACCAAGGCTTAATGTGGTGTGGTTTAGTAGGGTCCATAAGCTTCAGGTACCCTTTCTTAGGTGAATATTTCCCATTTTTTGCAAAGGCCCATATGATTTCATCCTCTCCCTTTGATATCCGAACATGGGCTTGTGTTAGGGCCTCTGTAAAGTCATACCAGGCCTGATGCCATTGTGGCAGTAGATGAATGTCAGGGGCCGATTTTGAGGCCTGTTGGAGAAGAGTAGTGTTTAATGGATCGGCTATATGGTTGATATGAGTGAAGCCTTGACCAGATAAGTGTCCAATCACTTCAGCTGGTAGTCTATGGGCATTGCCGCATCCTATCCAAGGATCAACACCAACACGAACAACATTGCCTTCATGAATTCTCCACGTTAGACCTTCTCTTATGAGAGAGATAGAATTTAACACCACCTTCCAAATGATAGAATTGTTGCTACTGTTCCTGTGGTTCTGTCGAATCTAGTCCATTATATTTGTAGGGAAGATGTATTTAGCATGTGCAACCTAGTCCAGAGACTTTGTGACGTAATTAGATGCCAACCCAATTTAGCGGCCAGAGCCAATTTCTTAGTGCCCCAGCCACCCCATTTCATGGGCTTTGCAATAGTATCCCATTTAACCCATGCAAATAGTCTTCCCTGATTGTTACCTTTCCATAGAAATCTGCAACATATGGATTGTAGTCTGGCTAGAATACCCCTAGGGATCCATCCCAAAGTCATCCAGTACATAGGGGTCGCTTCCAGGACTGCTTTAATTAGGACAAGCCTGCTTTCTCTTGAGAGATATCTATGGTACCAGACGTTAAAACATTTTTATACCTTTGAGATGAACCATGTACAGTCTACTATTTTGTAGCCCTGGGGCTTCAGTCTGAAACCAAGATATTTTAACCCTTCCTCAAGAGTAAGGAGGGTAAATGGGAACCGACGCATAGAAAATTGCACTTGATACTAAGAGCATCCAACTACTGTTAGGGTGGATTTGTTGACATTGATGACCATTCCTATAGCTTGTTGAAAGAGACTAAAAACATTCTGAAGGGTAGTTATGTCTCCAATGCTTCCATTCAAAAATATAAGGACATCATCCACAAGCAGTAAATGAGTGAGAGAACAGTTGTCCATGATCTTGATACCCACAATTCTGCCCCTTCTGTGTTCAACACTTATGATTCTGCTTAGGCCTTCCATTATGAGGAGGAATAGTAGGGGAGGAGAGAGGGAACCCTTGCCTAAGTCCCTGCTTGGCATAGAAGAACAGAGTAGGAGCACCATTCAGAAGGACACTGTATGAGACATTAGATATACAACACATAATCCATTTGATAAACATAAAAGGAAAGCCCATATGAGTAAGAAACTGTCGAATGTATAACCAATTTTCCCTATCAAAATCCTTTGATAAATCAACTTTAAGAATCATCCCTTTCAAGTTCCTTAAGTGAATAGAGTGAAGAAGCTCTTGGGTAGTTCCAATGGCTTCATGAATTTTTCTATGCTGGAGAAAATCAAATTGCTCTGGGGAGATATGGGCTGAAAGGACAGGTTTGAGTTTGTTTGCAATGGTTTTGGCCATAATTTTCTAAAGGCAATTGCACAAAGATATAGGGAGGAAATCATTAAAGGATGAGGGCTTATCGGACTTAGGGATGAGAGCAATGAACATTGATTTGATAGTCGGGGACATCCTCTCTGATATTTGACATTCATCCACCACTCTTAGTAGATCATGCCCCAGAATATCAAAGAAAGCAATGTAAAATTCAATGGTCCATCCATCCAGACCTGGACTCTTGTCTTTTTAGAAGCCTTTGATGGTGGCCTCAAGTTCCCCCATAGTTACTTCCTTAGAAAGCTCATCCGCTTCCTCCAACTCAAGAAAACATGGGAAGAGTTATGCAGTGCACATGACCTCCAAAATGTTGGCTCCCAGAGGGGCCTTGTAAATGCCTTTAAAGTTGAGATGGCTAAGGATGCCATCTCTCTGGAGGTTTTAACTATTTTTCCTTTATCATTTTGTAGCTCCCAAATAGTGTTTATAGCCTTTGTTCCATTTTCAAACTTATGATAAAACTTTGTATTTTTATATCCTTCATATAGCCATGTCGCTCTACTCCTGAGTCTCCAACCTTCCTCTCTGTCTTTAAGTATTTTGGATCTCTGCTTGATGAGGAAAGAGTTGTACCCTTTTTTCTCCTGAGAGGAGTAGGTGCCTTCTGAGTTTGCTTCAAGGGATGAGATGGCTTGTTCCACTTGTCTTAACATGTTGTCAACTTGCTCCCTTTTCTTGTGCAACCATTCTCTGGAAATGCCCTTTTATTCCTTTACGTTGCGCACAAATACCCCAGCAGGGTCTTCATCATTTGAGATTAGATGGGATTTCTAGAAATCAGTGATCAATTTGATGTATGAGGGATCCTTGAGCCATGTGGAATTGAATTTAAGAGGTGCTTTGATTTTGTGTGAGAAGTCATCTAGCTCTAGATAAATAGGATGATGATTCGATATTCCTCTTGTGCCTACCCATTGTCTGATGTGGGGGTGTATGGAATGAAAGGCTTCCTTAATAAGGATCAGTCTAATATCCTTGCCAGACTTTGATCACCGATGCGGTTGTTTTTCCAGGTATATTGGATCTTGGCTTATGGAATGTCAATCCAGTGGTGATCCCCCAGCATGTTCACAAAAACATTTGATAGTGAATCTATATGAGCCATATGTCCCCATGATTCCATGTACCCCAAAGAGAAGTTTAGATCACCTCCAAGGATGATGTTATCAGCCAATAGGAGGGAGTTGTTAAAAATCCTTCTCCAAAAGAACTCTCTGTTTTGATAGGGACCATAAACATTTATTACTCTAATTTCAGTCTCCAGGGCCTTAGAGTAGATGTCAACTCCAATAAATCCTCCTCCTCCCCATATATTCCTCAGATCAATTTTCTTGTTCTATAAACCAATTGCAACACCCCCAAATCTCCCTGATACATCCAGAGCATGAAAAGTCCAGCCTGACATCCACGATTGCAGTAATGGGATGATCGTGCTAGACATACATAGGGTTTCTTGTAAGAAAATCAAGTCGACTGGATCAGTTGTGAAGAGTATCTTCAGGGCTAGTTTTTTCTCAAGTCTAGCCAACCCTCGACAATTAATAGATAAAATCTTCATGGAAGGGGAGGGGGGAGGCTATCCTTTGCTCTAAGAACCTTATCAATAGTCTTATGTTTGTGCTGGGCTACCTCCTTCCCAACCTGAACAATTGTTTTGGAAAGAGAAGAGGGGCAGCCTTTTGAAGATTTTAGAAAAACAGAGGTAACATCAACATCCATGCCTACTGCATCTGGTTTTATCTCTTTGATTTTAGATCGAGTGGGGTACCTCGGGGTGGAGTTAACAAAGGGGGAGGGTGGGGGATAAGAGGGGATCAAGATGGTGGAGGGGAAGCAGGAGGTGAAAATGGGAGGAGGCAAGGGAAGGGAGCAGGACAGAAAGGATTGTCCTACTGGGTGAAAGCTCAAGGAGACCCCTGAGACTGAGTAGGGGGATGAGGGGAGAGGGGCAGGGGGAATCATAGATTGTTGGTGCAAATGAGAAGAGAGAGATGAATGAGATGCAGAAAGATGTGATGCAAAAGCATGAGAAAAAAGAGACATACCCGATGAGAAGACATCACCCTTGGCAGCCCTGGAGCGTGTCATAGGAGGAGAGGGAGGCTGGATAGGTGTCTTGCCTCACTTCTTCTAGATTGGTGTAGTAGGTGCCTAAACAGTGTCCGATGTCTTGATCTGTTCTTCCATTTGGGTCTCTGCTACTGGTGGAGGAGGCTGTTCTGCAGGGGGTCCAACTCCATTTCTTGTGTGCCCAGTTTTTTTTTCCTAAGGAGGTGGCATGCCCTGTAAAGGTGACCCCCCTAATGAAATCTTCTGCAGCGATATGGGATGCCTTCATAATCAAGCAATTGTTTGCACGAGGAGGCTATCCATTGAATCATGATATGCTCTTGAAGACCTCCTCTGGTATCCAAATGAACAAGGACCCTTGAATATGCCATCATGCCTGTAGTCTGGTCAGATTTATCGTACTCCATAAAAGTGCCTAAGGAATTCCCTATCCTCCTAAATATGTCCTCTGACCAGTATTGAAAAGCAGGCTTGGTAGCCTGATCTAGATAGGGCCAACTCCAATTTTCTCAGTCTTTGGATCAAACAGAGGCGTCCATCGCTTAAGAAACATAGGTGCATGTTCAAAGTGCCAAAAGGATGAAAGGACCCAGCTCGTATGATCAGCCCTTGCGAATCTTAGTGCGAACCACCCCTTACAAAAGTTTGTACAAAAGGGATATCCACTAGGTGATGTCCCTAAATTTCTGAAGCCCGGGTCTTCAAGTGAGTTGTCAAGTAGCTCCTGCCTCTGATTCTACCCACCAGAACCATGTCTGCATAATCCATTGTGTCCCCCCACTGAATATCCTCTTCAAGTCATAAAATGACGTCTGCTGCCCTAGACTTAAAACACTTATGTTTCTTCTGTGGTCAAGTCACCGGGATATTGGGTTGCTCAGAAACCATCGCCGAATCTGGAACCTCAAACGAGGAGCTAGGGTTTTGGGGAATGTTATGGATGGCCTCAGAAAGAGGGGGAACAGAGGAGAAGCAACCTGAAGGGAGAGCATGGGAGGAGGAAGGGTTGGGGTCGACAAGCAGAGGAGAAGCGAAGGGAGCCTCAAAAAATGGCTCAGTCGAGTGGGTTGGTGGGGCAAATGATGGGCCTTCCAGCTCTAGGGAAGGGTTGATATAGCCAGTGAGAAATCCCAAGGTAGCCGGGGACGGCGGAGAGAAAGACGACCAGGTCGAGGGTTCCTCCGGTAGCACAAAGATAGTGTGAGTAGGTTTAGAGAGCTGGGGGTAAACTTCGAAATTGTTAGAAAACCCTTCACTATAGTTTACATACCTTCTGAGGCGGCATACGTGGACTTTCAAATGTAGCCTTCCTCCTACGGATCCTTTGAATAATCAACTGCATCAATATCCATACCGAAAGCTGCATTAAAATGTGGGCGAATTGCCTTGAACAAGTTGGTCGACAGAAAAACGGCACCGACAGGAATGAAAACAGTAACTGTAGAGCTAAAACTCTGGGGAGCAAGGTACGACGCAAGGTGATGGTAACTGTCTTTACCCTTAGGTGGAATGTAAAGTCTGAGAGTAGCCCTGAGAGCACTATACCCTCACGGCGTAAAACAAATAATGTAAAAACCCTCGACGCGTAAAAGTGAAGAGGGAAAAAATGTTAGGGTGAATTCCGAAATGCTGACGAGGGTAGCTACAGGTTGGGTGAATGAAGGTTGTAGTACCCTCTACCCCTCATTCATTATGATTTGTCATTTTCCATCTCAGTTGTTTTGTCCAAAAACCCTCCATCTCCATTGCCAACAGATCTGGAAAAATGGTTCTATTATATAGAAAGTTGTGGTTTTATCTTTCCCTTTGATTGGTAGTTGATTGGCGTGGAAAATTGGGAATGGACATATGATGAGATTAGGGGAGGATAGATAGTTTGGTTTGCATATAAATTACAAAATTCTTGACAATATGATTAGTGCTCTTAGAGATAAGGGTTTTTACTATCTATATCAAGTGGCCTACCTAGAGTTGACATCTATCTAGCAACAAGAATGATTAATTAGGACTAGATGGGAACTTGGTTGTTATGTGGGACTTGCTTATTATCGCTAAGCCCTATACCAACCCCAGGTTAATACTAAAACCCTTTATTAACCCACACATATTGACATTAAATTTCTATTATTATATCGTTATGTAGGCTAGAACCCCTCATAGTCCCAGTTGTCTCCTATATATATACTAAGTAGACCTAGTCTTAGAATGATCAAATATTGTCTTATGCATTCTATTCATTGTAAAAGTAGGCTTTCCCATTGAAGAGGAATGCACATATTGGTTTCTTATCATTTTAAGGTGCAAGGATCATAACATTGGTATTAGAGCTCATGATCCTAGGGTTTTTCTACTTAAAACAGGTCATCATGGCATATTTGTTATATATTTTTTTGGGATGTTTCATATGGTGAAAATTGGATATTACTGATAAGACATCTTGGAAAATATATGGCTCAAATTTCAGATCTTGGTTCTCTATATTTTCAGAGGAATTTGAGGTTTTTTAACACACCTGAAATTTGTCTCAAATAGGCCAATTCAACATTTTCACTCTAATTTTCTTTTTTTCTATGAGGTTTCAAATAGTGAAACTAGACCACATTGATGTAAAAAATTGGAGAACATATGATTCAAATTTCTGATCTTGTTTCACTATAATTTTGGATACTTGCTCTAAGTCCAGGTTCTCAAATGCTCCTGTAAATAGTTTCTAACATGTCAATTTGGAATTTTTGTAATAAAATTTTTCCATGATGTTTCAGATAGTGAAAAGTATTCATATTGAGAAATATCAAGGAACATCTAGTTCAATTTTTAGAATTTGGTTCACTATACTTTCAGAGTTATACCATATGGAAGTTATGGTTTGTGAGCAATCCTAAAATAAAATTTAAACAAGTAAGCTTGGTGTTTTTGCTATATATTCTTATTTGGGACTTTTCAGAATGTGAGATATTTAGGGCTTTTAGGAGACATACATAAGTACCTCAGGTACAAATTTTAGAATTATATTTGAAGAATTGGACATGTGACAATACAAGTTTGCTCATGCGAAGAGGCCAAAAATAAGTAAGTTTTGGGAAAGTTATCATAAATTTCACTTGACACATAAAATTGAATTCACACCTATGGAATTGCAGACAAGACTTATTAGAGTATTATAAAACAAATTTTCACATCTAAAAGGGCTCAAGTCTAAGAGATATAAAAACAAAACTTTATCTATTATGATATTCTCCAAATTAAGGTATGTAACTTACTAGTGACCTAACTGTTGATTAGAAAATCCCTTTTCTTCATGACTAAAAGTTGTTATAAAGAGGAGTGTTATTATTATTTTCTAACATGTCTCCAAATAAATATACTACACTAATTAAATCTATTGAAGGCTCATCCTTGAATTATGAAGAAAGTGAAGAATTAGACTTTAGGTTATCTCATTTAGAGAATAAAGTTATTGAAATGGATGGTAATATGTTGAAAAAAGTGTATTTATTAAGTTCTCAAGAAAAAAATAAGAGAAACGGAAAATGGGATGAATGAAAATAAGGAAGAAATAAAAAATAAGATGAATGAAAATACTGAAGAAATAGAAAAGAAGATGAATGAAAATAAGGAAGGAATAGAAAGGAAGATGAATGAAAATAAGGAATGAATAGAAAGAAAGATTAATGAAAATAGGGAAGGAATAGAAAAGAATATGAATAAAAATAAGGAAAAAATAAAAAATAAGATGAATGAAAATAAGGAAGAAATATAAAAATCCATGATTGCCATGGAAAATCTTCTCTTGGAGAGGCTTCTTAAAAGGGATGTGGAAGGAGACAATGAACATAAGGAGAAGCATGTTTTTAAGAATCAATCTCACATGGGGAGTATGCTATCACAATTGGAGAGCACAAGTATTGAAGGGTAGAACCATAATCACGATTTTTTTAATCCAATATCTACATCATCAGGGCTTCAAGTAAGCATCAAGGAACTACTACATTCCGAAGATTGATATGAGGAAATTTGATGGTAATGATCCTGTAACATGGATATTTCAGATGGAGCAATATTTTTTATCTACACCAAGTGGCATCCTTACAAAGGGTAAATATTGCATCCATTTTTTTAGAAAAAAAACCAACATATATGGTATCAATGGCTTTGTGAAAGAAAAAGGATTACAATATATTTTAGTCCAATTTTACAGACGAATTGATAGAAAATTATGGGGATATCAAGAGCAACAAATTATTTAGTCAATTGGTCAATATTTGAAAAAAGGGTACAATTACAAAGCACCTTCAACAATTTAAAAAATTGAGTCTCGGAGTAAATAATATTTTAGAGGATACTTTGTTAGACCTATTTATGAGAAATCTAAAGGAAATCATCCAACATGAAGTGTGTCTCTTTGAAACTAATTATTTAGAGCATGGTTTTAGTCTGGAAAAGAAAGTTGAAAGTAAAATTGTGGCCACTATAAAATTAGTCTCTAATAACTATAATGAAGATCATTCTCCATCTCCTAAATTGACAAGGTTGCCTCCTCAACAAATATATGAAAGAAGAGCAAAGTGACTATGTCTCAACAATGACAAAAAGTACAACACGGGGCATAAATGTAGTAAGAAGAAATTATTCTACATAGACTCTGAAGAGAAAGAAGATCAAGACGTGGAACAATCACAAGTTTCAGAGCTAGAAAAGACTACTCCAACAACATCCTGTCATGAATTGGTTAGCATCAATACTCCACAAACCCTCAAGATAAAAGGATATATCAAAAAGAAAAAGGTAACAATGTTGATTAATTTGGGCAGTACCCATAACTTCATTAATTAAAAATTACCAAAACTTCTCAATTCTTTCATATATTCAACACTAGAGTTTCAAGTAATGATTACAAATGGAGGCACCATAAATTGTTCAAGGAAGTGCCATAGTATTAAGCTCATTATGAGAGAGCATCTGTTGGATAGTCCCACGATTGCAATACAAATGCATGGTGCTAATGTTGTATTATGGGTCCAATGGTTATAATCATTGGGAACAATGACCTTTAATTTTCAAGATATCTTCATAAGATTTACTTTATAAAGAAAGGAAATTGAGCTCATAGGTATCCAAGGGAAACCCTCTAAAGTGATAAGCTTTAGTTAGATGACAAAATTACTCAAAAGAGGGTACCAAGGTGTAATGCCACAATTATGTTCACTAATTTTTCAAATGTCGATAACATTTATGTTAGGGGATCTCCATAAAGTTATCAAAAATCATCTAAAGGTATTTGGATTAATTCCTAAGGGTATTCCCCCTAATCAAGATCATGACCATGCTATTAATTTACAATCAGGAAGTGTACCAGAAATAAATGAAGGGGGGGAAATCATGTTAGAAGTAGAAACAATCCTTACAACAAGGATTAAGAAGCTAAGTAACCTAGAAATTGTGGAGTACATCATTAAACATAATGACTTACTAGTGGAAGAGATGACATGGGAAGATGACTTATTCTTGTAGAATCACTATTGGTAGTCGAGTGTTGAGGAAAACACTTGTTTGAAGCAAAGCGACATGTTAAGCCCTATACAAGTTCCATGTTAACCCTAAAACTCCTTATTAAGCCCTATATATTGAGTGATCACATTTCTCTTATTATGTTATTATGTAAGATAGAATCCCTCATGGTCCCATCTTATTATAATTGTACCCTTTGTCCCATATATAAGGATACCTAGTCTTAGAATCATTAGATATTGTCTTGTACATTGTAGTCATTGTAAAATGAGGTTCCCCCTTGAAGAGGATTGCCATTATTGGTTTCTTGTCATTTTAAGTCCCAAGGATCATAAATTTACAAATATAAGGCTTAACCATGTAAGATTGAAAGACGATGGGGATGACATTATATGGTCTAAAAATCCTTCATAAACTTATATACTCCAAATATTAGATATAAGGTTCTATGTGATGGGGAGAATGAAGAGGATCCTTAATGGTGGTGAAAATAAATAATAATATAAGTGTCCCTTAAAATTTTTTAATATTATGACGATTGAACACGGGGTATTTCTAGGGAATAAGTTGGAAAGGTATTAGTAGATGTTCATCTTGCAAAAAACAATGAAGAAACAATTACCCATTTGTTTGTTCATCATGGATATTTTGTTCAATTTTGTTAGAAGGGTGGAGTTGCTACTAGATTAAGGGACAAATTGATAGGTCATTCAGTTAAAGAATGCCTGAGGTCCTAGTGTAAAAATTAGAATGCAATGATCTTTATAGATTTCCCTTATGTATAGTATGTGGTTTTTAACTTGCCACAAATTCAAAATTATTTGAAGATAGATTCATACCACCTAATCAATGTGCCACTCAAAGAATTAGTATCATTAAGAGGTTTAAGCAATCAAAGGTTAACGCGCCTACTAGACAAATCATAATTGAAGATATTGATATAATAATGCTTCAATACACTTTAATGGAGCGACTAGCAAGGACCAACAAGCCTATGGGGAAAGGAGTATTATCCTTTTCAAGGATTCTCATAATATAAAATTTAAATATAGATTATGTATGAGATTTAATAACTTAGTTCTTATGGTTATAGCTTAAAATGGGTCTCTTAGGTAGTCATCAAGTGGATGCAAGACATAAACACATTGGATAACTTATATCAAGGAATAATTTGGATGAAGTAGAAAATACCATTAATATTTTTAACGCAAATCCATTCCATTGTGTCCTTTGAGATTGGAATATGATAATATATATGTTATTAAAAGAAGAACATCTTATGAACACAAGTGAACCGCATAGCATGGAGAAGGTCGGAAGAATTTACAAATATATCCATCCTACTTTTTATCAGTGTCTTATGATGATGCTTATATGCTTTTATTAAATGGTTGTAAAATTAGTAATAATTGATATGAGGGAACTCATTCCTAGTTTAAATGTATATTTTGGACTATTTATTTTGAAAAATGTTTTCGAAATAAAAGATCATGAACTTGAGGCTATGATGTACTTTATAATGAGAATGTACTATTGGATAGGTTATGAAATATTTTGGATATAATTATTATTTATATCTTATGAGGAACAATATTTTTTTTAGCAATTTGGACTCAAAGATTCCTTCATGGAACTAGCAATGATAATATAGCATTTGAATAATGTAATTTCACTTTTATTAATGTGATTATGATTCCTTTACCCCTTTTCTATGGAAAAGAAGGTTTTTTGTGGATATGGTCTATGTAGCATGCCACCTTATGAGACTAAGAAGTTTCTTTGTGGATATGGTCTATGTAGCATGCCATTTTATGAGAATATTTCCTACATTGACTATGATTATATTTTGGCTCATAGACCTTTATAGAAATAGAATAATTTAAAAATAGAATAAAATAAAAAAGTTTTTCTTCAAAAAAATCTCAAAATTCCAAACTTCAATTGATAGCTTCACATTCATAGTTGGTCTAAGAGTGTTGGTGCATGATGAAAACAAAGATTTCCTAAGTAATACATATAAGGGATGAGTGTGCTTGTATTTGACATTGAATTACAAAAAATGTTGGTGCCAAAAGGAAGGCTTTGATGCCACTTGTAAAAGACGTGAAGTAGAGATTACACTAGACATCATAATAAAAGATAGTGTGGTTCAACTCCTTATGAGATGTAATGGTATTGTTATTGTGTCATTGGTCCTCATCATCTATGGTGTAAATAAAATAAATAATGTATAGTCCTTAAAATATTATAACACCTTTAATGAGAAGTGAAGCATTGTGAAATACTTTACAAGTGGTTCATGTACAAGCTTTATAAGTAGAACACCATAGCTTGAAACCCTTCAAAATGGTTAAATAAAACTCATTGAATTCTAGGGACTCTTAGTTTGTCACATCTTGATGCAGTAAAGGTTTCCCATTCAAGATAATGTCAATTCAAGCCTAAGGCAACACCAATTATCAACATTAAATACATACTCATGTATTTGAAGTGAAAACTTATATTATCGTGAGTTGTAATGAAATTACAACAAATGTCAACATTACTCCAAATCAAACTAATCTTTTACACAAAGACTTGTTTGTTTGTCTTATGCTTCAACCAAAACCACTCTAATACTCAATCAAAATGTGCTAAATCCTTGCAAACAAGACTTGCATATTTGTAACTTATAATTAAGTAAGAATTATTGTAAAAATTCCATTTTTTTTATGGTAGGGAGACACTTTGTATTTTGTAAATTGTGAGACATATCAAGTATCACATCATGTTAATGCATTTAATTAAATGTATTAAATATTTTTATTTTTAAACATGTTACTAATCATTTCACCCTCTATCTTGTAAGTGAGGGTAATATATTCGTCGTGGTTGGTAGCCTTAGCAACTATTAGCTCACGAACAATGAAACATGTCACAAGTGCAATTTCGACTTATGTGGCAAGGATAACATTTATTCTCCCTAAGCACATGAGAAAACAAATTGACTAAATACATTGAAGATATACATAAAGGAGTTATCTAACCAACACAATTTTAAGAATGGTTTAAACATAATTAAGAGAGAAATTTAGTATCAATTAAAATGATCATCCATAGCAAAACATAGTGTAAACATAGCTAAGGTATGATTAAGATTTATTAAATATTATTTAAACTCTCATAACAACATGAAAACTATTCTAAAGTTTAACTAGAAATGCTTGCATAAAATTCAACACAAGAATTTTGGTATGTAACAATCTTATTTGTAGGAATCACATATCTATAGGTGTATATTTTATGGCTTATTCCCACCTACCAAGCAAATCATTGAGTATCAAAACATTGTACCCCTTTTTAAGTAAGTTTTATATATTTATAAAAAAAATCCTATAATGGCTATAGTCTAAATGCTTTATAAACTTGGTACTTTTTTGACCACTCAAAATAACAAGAAGGGGAACTAGCATTTATGACCCGATGTTTGACAAGAATAATTTTGGATTATGAAATTACATATATTAGATGTTAACCTTCCACAATTTTGTTACAATAGGGGTATAAGGAGGCATGTGATCCATTTCTACATTAAAATCAATAACTCATCAACCCAGAATTTCAATTTTAGCAAAGATTGCTTGAGGGGATTATGGTGATGGAAAATTGGAAAAGATAAAAAATGTAGAATGTTTAAGCTTCTTATTAATTCCTAAGTTAGAAAACCTATATATAGATCCAACATACATCTTACATTAATATAAAATATGACTGAAAAATGATCCTTCCATATATCCAAAATTCAAAATTTATCAAGTTCTCCCTACTATAAAACATGTAAGGATGGTGTCTTCAAAACTCCTATCATCAATGAAAACTTACAAAACATAGATTCACTATTATTAAAAGCTATCACATTAGGAACTTTAAAATCCACTTATTATTCTCATAAATGGTCTCAATGAACCTTTTTTTTAATATTTAAAAGGACAACAAAATTTCACACTACTATGCATATACATATAAAAGTTTCCTAATTATGTGAACAAGAGGGATGTGCATTCAAAATAAACCTTATTTAAATTAAAGGAAAATGAAACCAAAATCTTTAATTCAATTAAATAATATTTTTTCCCCTGATGGGGGTGATCATTCCTTGTTTAATGGGGTCTTTGGGCCACCTCCCCTCTCCATGCGTCCAACATGTTCCATGCCATAAATGGAATTTATCGGCGACAAGTCTAGATAAAGAAGCCTCTAGAGGCTCTGGGCATATTTATTGTGCAAGTTATGCGAAGTTGGATCAATTTTGTGAAGTGGGAGTTGGAATTTCAGTTCTGAGCCGATCACAAGAATTTATCTAGGATCTTGGAGCATAGCCTCCTCACCTTGGAAGTTATTTTCTCTGGCCAATGATAGCTTTTGTCAACAATGGCATCTTTAAGCATTGTTAGCCTTTGCCCTATAAAGAGCACTCCGAAATTCAGGTATATATTCTATCCAGCTTGTGGATTTGACCCTGGAAATGGGTGTTTATGGATAGGGAAACTTGGTTCCCATCCTAGGATCTCTCGTTTTTTTCGAGGTAGGGCTCCCCTTTCAAGCTCTAAATTGTGTGCTTTCCTTGATGAAGAGTTATACTTTAGTCCTTATTGGGTTTTCTTTGTGCCCCTTAATCTAGTGTTTTGGTGTGGGGAAGGCCTTAGACCCCTAAGGTCTGTAATCGTTCTCGTCTATATTATGATTTGGGGTCTTCTCCTTAGTCTCTCTCCTAAGCCGAATTGTTGTGTCTTTGTCAGTTCAGGTATGGGAATTTCATTATTAGCGAGGTATGCATCAGAGAGGTAAATTCTCAGGTGAATTGGTTAGGGTGGGAGTTTGTTTTAAGTCTTAATGGTTTTCATGTCTTTAGGCAACCTAGTATGAGTCTGGAAGTGGATTCCACCACCCCTTGTATATGTTGGTCTCATTGAGTGTTGAAGCCCTTCTTATTCCCTTCTAGGTCGGTCCCTTGTCATCAATACTGGGATCCTCTGGTTCTGGAGTATACAAATCTGGTGGGAAATATCGATTGTGCATTTGAAAGTGCTTTGGTCCATGTCTGGGTTATTTTATTACAGTAGAGATGCCTCACTAGCGAGGAATACCTCGCATAGGTGGAAGATAGCAAGGGCAGCATGAGGAAAGAGGAGGAAGAGATACCACCTCTAGCGAGGAAGACTGCAAAAGTATGGACAGAGAGGGCGAAATTTCCCAAGACTCGACTCGCTCTCCTGACCATGTCGACCAAACTCCCACCTTAGAATCAATAGCTGGACAATTGAGGGAAATCCAAACCAACCTAGATATCCTTCGAGAGCACAGATATGAGGACAAGAATGAGTTAGTGGCCTACATGGATATTCATTATAGCTAGACAAATATCCTACAACAATTGGCTAATGTGCATAGAAGTCAATGGTGGACCAATGACTATCTGCAAGAACTTGAGGCCAAAATGGAACACATCAATTTTCACCTGCATGAAAGACATGGTCCAATGGTAGTTTTGCCCATGCGTCCTCCCCAACCACCACCTTGATATGCAGTCTACAAGATGTTTATTCATTTTGCTTCTTTTTTGGTATGTATGGTTGTCTATTCCTCCAGAAATAAAGGTTTACTGGCAAAATCTTATGCACTATATTTTGACTCTCCTAGCTAAAAAATCCGGTCGGAGTGAAGGCAAGAGAGTCATTGACAATCATTATGTACTTTGTATTTTCATGATAATATAATAGAAGCCTCTTTGACTGACAAATAATAATAATAATACATTTTTTATTTGTCGAATTGTTTGAGTCCTGAGACGAATACAGGATTAACCTTTGGTTTGAGAAACCATGACCCAAGGGCATCTAAGCTGTCAAAATCACCTAGGGATCACACCAGGCTTGGGCCACACCAACCCATAACATGGCTAGATTTTTTCCAACAGATTTTTGAACCTGTGATCTTCACATCATAAAATGACTTAATAGTAAACCTCATCACCATCTATTCTACACCATGTAGACAATTCAATTAATATATTATTATTATTATTATTACCCATTTTTAAGGTCACGACCAAGCCAAGTACCAAAATGGTGTATGACACCCCCTTGTTTGTGGGACAAGGGACCCACCTCTGCTGAACGATTTGATTACTAAATCTATAAAGGCATACATACTCTACCCCTCTAGTTTTGAACATATGATTAATTATATATTCAAATTTATTATTAATTTTTTTAATGAAACAATTAAATTATATTTATTTATTTAAAATTTTATTTTAATATCTTAAATTTTGTTAAGATAACCTAAAAGAATAATAATATATTGAATGTAGCCATGTTCAACATTCTTTTTAACATTCTTTTTAATATTGGTAGAGTTGGGAGTAACATAAACCAATACCTAAATAGTCTTTAATACCTTTGTTCATATCATGTTGTGATGTAAGATATTGACTCTAAATTGAATATGAATTCAGTGTCCACTCTGATGATTATATACAAAATCAATTATGGATTAAGAAATTTTGAATGTGTAGAAGAACATTTTGATATTAATTATAATTCAACTTTTTCCTATTATGTGTTAAGAATGTTTTTTGAAAAGGCTAATGCGTAAAAGGAAAAATGGTTATTAATCATAATTTCAAATAATTGTTTTATTGTAAAAATATTTAAATTTAAATTTATTTAAAATATAACTTATTATTTTATTATTAAATTTTTAACAATTTAATAAATACTAAACATTATAAGTAATAAATATTGTTATTATCGAATATATTTTACAAAAATAAAATGATATTTCTTTTTAAATAGATAATTTTTATATATTATAACAAAATCAAAAATTCATGATATTTATATAAATTTATTTCAATTTATATATTTTTTTAATGACTAGTTTTTTTTTAAATATATATACGGTTGATATTTTGGAAATTTTGTGTTATCATGATACATTAACATTTATGATAAACACTTCACTTATGTTGTAAAGATATTAACTTTTTTAATGAATAAAAGGGTGTTAGACTAAACTTAGAGGACAATAATAAAAGTATAAGCTATTAGGAATGGCCACGCATAATAATGATTTGGTTAAAAGTAATAGTTTTTTTTAAATAAATAAATAAATTCTATATTATTTAGGTCTTAATGGTAAAAATAAACTAATTGAAATACCATGTTGGGTAAATGTTGATTCAATAGATTAGGTTAAAACATAACAACTAATTTAAATATCAGTTTATATATATAAGATATATATATATATAGTAAAGTATATATATATAATAGCATAATGATATGAAATTAAAATTAAAATATTTATGGGTAATGGTAGAATTAGTAAGTAAATAAATAATTTAGAGAAGGTCAAAAGAGTAAAGAAGGGATTGATGAAAGGAAAGAGATTAAAATAGATTAAAGAATTTGAATGAAAGAAAAGTTAAAAGAAATGATAAATGAATAGGGGGGCTCAGTAAAGAAGGAAAGGGATAGGGGAGGCTCAAGGATAAGGAAAAAATGAACATGGGAGAGGGGGCCGTGGGGGTTTAAGACTTATTGTTAGTAGGATTTGATTTCAAGGCCAAGAAATGGATGGTGAGTTTCCAAGAATGTATGCCTCCTTCCACTCTAATCGGGTCATTAGGGAAGCCCTAGAAATACTTTAATCGTGAATATGGATACCAGTTAAGCCATTCTTGGCCTAGAAATCAAATCTTTCTAATAATAAATCTTAAACCCCTCCGCCTCTCTCCTTGTTCCTTTTTTCCTTATCCTTCAACCTTCTTATCCATTTCCTTCTTTACTTAGCCCTCCTATTCGTTTATCATTTCTTTTAACTTTTCCTTCAATTTTTTTTAATTTGTTCTTCTTTAATCTATTTTAGTCTCTTTTAGTCTTATCTAATTGTAAGCTATTTTTCCTTCATCAATCCCTTCTTTACTCTTTTGGCCTTGTCTAAATTATTTATTTATTTATTTATCAATTTTACATAACCATAAATGTTTTAATTTTAGTTTCATAGTTTTATATATATATATATATATATATATAGATATAGATATATATTTGATCATTAACGTAATTTTTGACCAATAATCTATTCAATCAAAATTTATTCTACAGGATGATTTCATTTAGTTTATTTTGAATTCAATCTTTTGTGATCCATATTACATTAAGAAGAGTCTTTTGTAAAAATCACATAGCATAAAATTTTGCTCATGCCTTAATCAGCTAGTGTGGTTCATCTTCAGACTAGATGAAGATGCATCATGGCACAGGTTTAAATAGAGGGCAATGTAGAGACCAGAAGATCATATAATGGCTAGTTTATGAAAAATAATATTTTGATAATGATTATTAAGACCAAATAATATTCCTATAACGACTAGTTTAAGATTAATGAGTCAAGATCCTATAACAAAAATAATAATTAAATGAGACTAAAAATTAAAAGAAAACAATCACAAAGGAGAGAAAATAAATTTTAAAAGTGAGAAAATGGATCCAAAGAATATTAATATTAAATGCAAATACCTATATAGAAACAAAATATTCATAAATAGAAACGTCAAACCCTAATAAACAATAGAATCCGCAAACATAAACAAACTAGGAGGACATGACAGGGACCCAATTTCTGTTAATATTCCACTAACATTGGCAACAACGTGAGCTTCCTTAATGTAGATGTGATGCCTAGTATTTTTTGCATGTTCTACCAAAGCAGAGGAGCGGGTCCTGTCATATTTGATGTTAGCTGCATGCTCACAAATCCTTCAGATGTTATTTAGAGGCCTAAAGATTGAATGAACCTTATGCTTCTTTAGGATCCTCACAATC
>APFE030387175.1:0-44941 GCA_000404065.3 Pinus taeda
GTGCAATGATGCATTGGCTATGACCAAATTAGATTTAACTTTAAATTTTTAAAAAAATCATAACACGAAATCATAATTATGCAAAAAAAAGCTCTTTGCACAACCAAGACTCTTTAATTTAAATTTTAAACGAGAATTATTTATTTGATACGTATATTGAATATTTATAAGGTAACATGACAATTATAATGACTAATTTTGGTTATGTTGTCCGTAGAATCACTCACCAGTTGTTCATCATGCAATGTTTTAGAATCGACATTATGGATCCATGTTACATTATTTTTTTGGTGATCTGGTTACAAATATACCCTTGTCCAAGATGTATAATGTTGTTTTGGTAGTTGCATGCCGCAAGATATTATCTATGAAAGCTCATTTCAAACGAAGGTGCAAAACATGTAGCATTTTTATCAGACAAATAGTGCATCGTTTCTTCTATATGCAAGTAGCTAGAATGTTTATACAATATATGGTATAGTCCTATAAAAATTAGGTACAAATATAAAAAACTAGATAATGTGACAATGTTAAACATGTTTACACAAGATACATTACTGTGTATAACTCTTACGCCTGAATTACTTCTGTGTTATGAATTAGAAACTCTTATTTCCATATATTTGATCTAACTCTTATTGTCGGAGTAGCAGAAATGAACACAAACAGAACATATACCGTTAAAGACAATGATAACTTTACTAAGAGGTCTGTTTATTTTACATTTATTGTCATTTGATTATCTTTGCATTATACAACCCAATGTTTTTTTGCTATATTTTTAATGTACTATAACTAAAAGATTTATTTATTTATTTATTTTTTTTTATTTTTTTTCTGGAAACATATAACACTTAGAGATTCAGATCTAGGACAAAAATTACAAGGATAAAAGTACTTTGAACATTTCTATAAAACATTTGTATTCATTGAAGCTAAAATATATTTAGAATTTTAGTTGTAATATACATATAAATAAGATTCTATCTGGTAACTATGAACTCGATATTGGAATTTACATTAACAATGATTTTGCATTATCTGGTTTTGTTTTCATTAGTCGGTTCTTACTTAGTGTCAATTATAATGTCCTTTTAAGCAATTATTTCAATGTATTATTTGTGAACAAGAAAAATATATCGAATTCGAATGATGTCATGGTAGACATGGATGAGGGTGTATATATAACAATGAGATGTACTACATAAACATATATTGCAACAGATAAAATGAAAGGAACATAAAGCAAGGAAGAAATAAAAGCAAATAGGTAATTCTGTGTAGATTTAGTTAATTATACATCAAATTTCGTTTTATGTGTTTTTGTTCTACTTCTTTGAATATATTTTAATGCAATGCTCATGACTAAGCAAAAAGAGATCGAGTCTATGCCATTGTTGATCAAAGATATTAGTAATAATATAACTGGGAGAATTTTTCATGATGTTGCCTTGGTTACATATCGAACATTTTTTAACAAAGAAAACAAGACAAAATAAATACTATGTGCAAACTTAACAGATAAGAAAGTGAAAATGGCATTAACATTGCTTGTGCCAACATAGTTTATCGAACAACAAGAGAAAAAACTTAGTGCAAATGGTGGTGTTTGTATTAGATG
The DNA here is from genome assembly GCA_000404065.3 of Pinus taeda. NCBI lineage: Eukaryota > Viridiplantae > Streptophyta > Pinopsida > Pinales > Pinaceae > Pinus > Pinus taeda. The sequence continues at coordinate 1,622 of APFE030387175.1, forward strand.
TTTTGAAATAATTCCAAAGCATAAATACAATAGTGGTGATTGTGAAAAAAATATTTTTCTAAATAGCTTTAGCACTGTAGAAAACATTTGTCCTATTTGCACAGTGTATTGATTCTTTCCAAATATAACAATTGCAAATATGTCCCGTAATGAAGATCAATTTCCAGATGGCACAAACAATGTTATTGAAATTTTGGTAATGCACATGAAAATGCAATATGTAATGGAAATAAAAAATGACATTGAAGAATAGGACAGGGTGAAAATAAGCTTTGATTTATTTGAATGTTTCATTGTTACAAATTTAATGTCCATATCTTTTTTAATTTTGATGTATTGTTTTATAAATGTTGCATATGTAACAGTTTCAAGTACACAATAAACTTGTTCTGTCATTTCAATCAATTCAAAGTCAATTTCAAGAAAATGTTTTTCCCCTGATCTTGCTAAAAAATATAGTTAAAAAAAGGAAAGATTTTTCCAAACTTCACAATCTACATTCACATGCCCATTGAAAACACAAAACAAAGTTAAAAATCTAAGAAAAATGCTTTTTTCAGCGGCTGGAATATGCACGTTAAACTTTATTATATCGTTTATATAGCATAGATAAAGAAAAATGGATAAAAAGACATTTGATTTCATGTTACTAAACCTTTGTTTTCTAAATCAATATTACAATACTTCTAAGGACACCTAACAACGACTAGTGCATATACGAATCCATTTGAAACTATATGTGCGAATTGTAGTAGTCTAATTACAAGTTCTAGAACTATGAATAAAACTATGTTTTATTTCATCACTTACAACCAAGAATCTCACTTCATTTATTTCCATCGGTTAAATTCTATCATACATGCAAATGAGAAGGCTAAAATACAGTGTATTCTGAGAGGTGTGGAACCGGAAAAATTATTTCCTGAACTACAAAAAGTTTCCTATGAGCAATATTGTACAGAGAAATTAGTTGATATTGATTTGTTGTCCAATTTAAATACACATGGCACATTTACAGTAAACCAACAAAATGTAATTATACGTATACAATGACGAATTTCTTTGTTTACATTGTCGAGCAATCTAGTAATGGTATAGTTCTCATTACTTGCATTGTTAAGCATCTTAACATTACCATATACTTTTGCTTTACTAGATGATTGGGATCCAAATTCATGTTGTCAAGTAATATGCTATACTAATGAGAACAAGAATAGGAATACAAGCATTGGAGAAAACAAGGCAATTGCTTCTACTAATGCAAATGCTAATATGACAATTTACAAGAATGTATTTCAACGAACTATTTTTTTAGGTTCTATGTTTTGTACTATGCTATTTACTAAGATTATTTACTATGTTTTGATTTTTATGTGTCGCTGGTGCATTATGCTATGTCACGTTTGCTTTCTTACATTGTTATTTCTTACATTGTTTTAATGATTTATCATATTTGCAAGTTCTATAACTAGTCAAATAATACTACAACTTGGTTATATGGGATATTCGATGGATAATTTTTCAGTGACATTGTTATATTTTAATGGAGTCTACAATGATGGTTTTCTTTGTTTACATTGTCGGCCAATCTAGTAATGGTATATTTCTCGTTACTTGAATTATTAAGCAATCTTAACATCACTTTATACTTTTTGGTTGAAGAATTTAACTATTATCGAACAATTTTTTCGATTTATTGGATGATTGGCATCTGGTTTCATGTTATAATTAGTTGATCTACTATTCTCTTTGCTTGCATTGTCAAGCAATATACTATTGACTACTAGAAAAGGGTGGAGCACCATGCGTAATTTGAGCATTGCTGTAAAGTTTTGACGAGGAAGTGGGATTTGATTACATTGTACAAGAACATATTTAAATGAATTTATTTGTTCAAGTTCTATGTTTTATACTATGTTATTTCCTAAGATTGTTTACTATGTTTTGATTGTTATGTGTAGTTGGTTCGTTATGTTGTGTCGTGTTTGCTTTCCTACAATTTGATTTCTTACATTGTTTTATTGATTCATCAAATTTGCAAATTATATAATTAGTCAGACAATACTACAATTTTGTCCATAATTAGCGACATTGATGTTAATTAATGGAGTCGTTCCAATGGCATTTCCTATAATTAACGACAATTTTGTCTTATGTATCATGACGTAAGAAGAAATGTGTGGAGGTGAGCAGTTGCGTGGGAAATTTTATGAAATGTGGGGCCTTTGCATTCCACATAAGTACTCCACTCGTTGCAATGAAATAATGTCTTCCATACTTTCGATTTCGTCACTTCAACACGTAATCCACATCTACAACAAATGGAATTTCAATTTTTGTGGCTTGCTTAAACCAATCCATTTCTCCTTATGGAAATTCATATTGTAGCTATTAATCAAGGGAATATGAATCCTTAATACTTGTTTGACATCTTTATAAATAAAAAGCTGAGTTTAATAATATTTGACAATGATTTTCGTGCTTTTCAATTTAACTCTAATGTCTAACTAGTTCATTGTTCTATGTCATAATTGTTTTTTGTGATGTAAAATTTCTAAACGAATCATTATCATATAAAACTCAAACAAATTTGTAAAATGAATACGTATTTCAAGAGCTGGAGCAGTACCACATAACTTATAAAATACTTTGCATGCACGTGTATGTGTATATTCCAGAATATTCCAATCTTCTTCTTTTTTGCAATGTTCGGTGAACCGTTAACATTGAATATAGTATGGAAGGAAATTTGTTCTCCTTCCCACCAGCTAGCTTTGTCATCCGCACTCCACATAATGCTCTCCTACTCCTCTAAACCCCCCTCTATTATCAAATATTCATATTTGTATTATGCTACTTACTAATATCATTTACTATGTTTTTCATTGTCTTGTGTCATGTGTGCTTCTTTCCATTGTGATTTCTTACATTATTTTATTGGTTTATTAGATTTTCAATTCTTCCTGTAAAATAAAGTTATTCGATACAAGATTGAAAGAAATATTTAAATACACCATTATCATTCAGAGCTGAAACAAATTTGTAAATCGAATAAGCAATACTATGCTATAACCAATAAAATATTTTGCATTTATACATATGTGTGTATGTCAAAATAGTCCTATATGTTTTTTTTTACTGTGTTGAGAATATTACGATACATTGCCTTTAGCATATACTAAATTTCAAAATTGGTTGAGCAAATAGCAAGATTCCCTAATAATTTATTTACTAATCAACCATTGGTTATGGATATTAATGCTTCTACTGATTATGTTTCCAAAATGGAGATCTGATTGCTTTGTTCATGTTTTGTGAGAGCTCTTCTAATAACGTTCTTACAATGTCTAGTTCATCTTCAAACCACCTAAGAATTTGTTAAAGTTCCAATATCTTATCCATTAGGATTAAAATATCTCGACTAAATGCTAATATAACTTGGTTAAGCATTAAGATATCTTGGCCGTCACAAATGCAAAAAACGATAGAAAACTTAGAAGGCAAAACCTAAAAACACTTAACAGTTTCAGAACAAACAAAGTAAGTCAATTGCCTCAAACAGGTTTAATGCTGACTTTAGTACTAACGAGTCTATAACAAAATGAACATGTTGACAAATTTATTTCACAAACAACAAGCTTGCATAAAATACGTCAAAGGAGATAATTCATTCAAATCATGATTTGACATCTAAGTTTTAAAACGACATTTAAATATTATTGATTTTGATAGTATTCATTAACTAGTGATCACCATCAATATGGATAGTACTAATTTTCCTGATCTTTAATTAGAAAAGTCTATTTTGAAATTAGTTACTTTAAAACATATACATTTTAGTTAAATTCCAACTCAATATAATCCAATTGATACAATTACATTTCATGATTGATGTGTTTAACAAGCTTTATAAATCGATAGCAAGATATTGTTTTATTAATGTCCTAAACCACATCTTATTTTGATTAACTAAAGCTCTCATGCCAATAAATATAAGTCTTTTGCCATTTATTCAATGAGCGAAAGTGTATGCAGGACATTTACTATGTAAACTTGTTTTTCTATAGACCAACTTTTATTGTGTGTAGTAAGGAGTAATTTCAAATCTTATATGTCAATTCATGACTTAGATGCATTTGAAAGATTATCCAAATATTAAATGAAATTTGTTCATTGAATTAAGTTAATTAAGTAACAACTTATGACTTGGTGTGGTTTCTAACATTGTACATTAAGCTAAAAACTAGCATGCCAAAAGTATTATAAGTTTTTTTTCACAATGAAAGCTTTAATTGTAAGTTCTACACTTTGAAAATCAAATTGAAAAAGTTTATCATTCTAAATGGATTAGAAAATAGAAACTGACACATGTTTTCATGTTTATCTATTCTTTCATGCATTTCAACATTTCTCTCAATTGACCAAAAGAATCAAATAAGATGGGAAATGAAAAGCTCGAAAAATCGATAATGTTCGAAGCAAAGATTACAGTATCGATAATAACTTAACAAAACTTTCAGGATCATTACATTTTCAAAAACCATTTTGTTCCAAACATCACTAGAAAGATAAGACTAAATAACTCCATCAATATCCATGTTGCACCTTCATATAGGCACAACATAACTGAAATGAGTCTCAAACTACTTAGTCTAAAAATAGTCTGGGAAATAGATTCAATATGCCATCAAAAAATAGATGCAGATCCATTCTCATAACCATCACTTGGCCTCCAACCTAATCTCTATCTCATAAAATGTACTTCCTCCACATATCCTCCATCTATGACTAATCTCTCTAAATGGTCACTTATAGATACAAACTACCATAACCAACACCAACTGCACCAACACCAATAGCAACAACATCTCCAACTAAACTCGCTCTTTTAAAAGTAGTAATCATTACAAAATGCATCATAGTAAATGTTGTTAAGCACTTGAGCGATATGTTAATTGCATGTTGATTTGCTGAATAGATATTATCACTGCTAAGCGTTAATTAATTCTTCAAGGCTAAGTGTGAATTCCAAGTTTCTGCATCTTAATAAACATTACCGTTTGGACACAATTTCTTCAAATAACACACTTGTCCTTTTTTGCTTGCTCTAGTACTAAATGCTTTCAACAGTTTGCACATTACATGTTATCATTATAATGATTATGTAATAAAATATGTTATAGACACTAATATTAAACTGTTCAAATAACGAGTGCAATATGCGACATTAAATTTAATAAATTATATTTGATATTGTATGTTGGTTTTGAAGTGCAGAGAAATTTATTTTGCAACATTGTGTGTTAGGTTTGAACTTTTTTCGCACTCCCACACGTGTTCCGAAAAAAAGTCTAAAGTGTGGAGTCTTTAGTGTGGTAGAAATTGGTTTTGCATCATTGAAGAAAAATAACTATTCTACACACTTATACGGAAATCATTCATTATGTAGAGAGTTTTGTGCAAAGATATTTCATTGTGCAAAGAGCTTTCACTGTGTAGATAGATTTGAGTGGATAACATACATTATACAAACAAAGATTTTATTATGCGGAGTATGTCCAAACTACGTACAACCTTTAATAAATTGACTAATGGTATTCATAATACGATTCAGTGTTAAAATAATACTAACAATATATAATAATAATGATGCAAAACATTTGTGCGGAGAGATAATGCAAATTCAAACTTAACGTCAAAGAATTAATTAATGCTTATGAGTGCTATTAATATCTATTCAGCAAAATAATATGCAATCATGTTATCATTGTGCAAAGTGTTGTTTTCACTTCGTACAACCATTACTAAATTATAACGATATTCAAAATACGATTCAGTGTTAAAATATTACCAATGATATATAATAATAATGATGCAGAACAATTGTGTGGAGAGAGAATGTGAACATCGAAGAATTAAATAATTCTTAACAATGATATTAATATCTACTCATAAAAATGATACATAATCACATTACCATCGAAATTCTTAATAGAATTTACTTTAATATCGATAAAATTGTATCTATCGATATTTTAAAATAATATTTTTAGCATTTATTCAGTGAATTCAAGTATATGCACATGTTTCTATAGCCAACATACCTGATATAAAATTAAAATGATGTGCGGATATCCTTCGTACAATTCTATTCTAATTATATGTATTCTAATTACCATTTACTATTTTTTCTATTAACAATAGAATGATTGATGCAACTTTGACTGTGAGTGATTTTGTCCTTATCGCATAGTACAGAGGTAAAGTCCAAGTTTTTATTATGCAAAGTGCTTCTCCATACACCCTTATCTCTGCACACAATATTTTGTTGTTATTGTGGAGTTCATAAGTAGAGTCAAAGTTTTATTGTGCAACGTGATTGTCCACACTCCCTTATCTCCTCTACTGTTAATTAATTGATTAAGGCTATACTTCTCTATGCGGGGCCCACATTTTCTTGTTATTTGAGAATGCCCACATTTTTGCAATTTAACTTTATTGCAGAGTGCAAAGATGTAGTCGAAGTTTGTATTATGTGAAATTCTTCTCAATAATCCCTTATCTCTACACATGCTCATTCTTCACGCACAATACTTTGTCATTATTGCAAAATGCAGAGATAGAGTCGAAGTTTTTATTTTAGCATAACGATTTCATTACTAGCCTTAATTAACTTTTTAATATTCAGTAATCTGCACTCCAAAATGTTGCTATGTGTAGATGGATAATGTATATGAAAGTGTAAAAAATAATGAACGAATATTCTACCACACATATTATTTTCCGCACATCACTTTACTCACCCATAACAAAAACTGGTTGCGGAAAATTGTTTATGCATGTATTTTCTGAATAAATGGTGAAAATAATATTTTATAATACTAATTGATTTTCTAAAAAGAAATAATCATTATACAGTGTTGATTTTCAGAATAAATGCTCATGTTAACCGGGAAGGGAAATAAATAAATCTACAAATTAAGTTATGAAAACATTTTAAAATTAGGGAATTTTTTTTGGTTTGCAAAAAAATTGGCAAAATAAGATTTTACACCAAAAGCAAAGAAACAATTTACTTTGATGTAGGGTATATCCAACAAATTAAATAGAGTGATATAGATAAATATCACACATGGATTTGTTTTATTTTTATTTTCAAATTCGATGATGAACTAAGTGAAATGCCACAACCTTGTATATCATCAACCAAAATTTATTCTTCTAATGTCCAAAAAATCCAAGAAGGATTGACACAATTCACAACTAGACTACAAATAGCTATTCTAAATTGATTTTCTCCATACATTCTCAGAAACATACCTACAAACATAATACATTTTTATAACATAATTACAAAAAAAGACTAATAATTGTCTAAATCACTACAAATCCTCCATAACAGAAGCAATCTACACTTCATTAAATTATGTCTCAAGTTGAGAAGGAGTGGAGTCTGGTCATTGGCAGAGTCAAAGCTACTCTCCTCGTGAGGCGCTAAAATCCCATGCTCAAGCGTCAACTCCAATATTGCCATTTTTCATTTAAAAGATTGAAATGGACCCATGATTTAGATAGAATCATATGAGCATGATTTGAGACCAAAGTGATGAGAAGCACCAACCATCTTAAATAAAGAAATGTTGAGCTCTTGCTTCACAATCCCACACTCCCACACGTGTTCCAAAAAAATGTCTGAAATGTGGTAGAAATTGATTCCGTGGCATTGCAGAAAAGTAACTATTCTCCACACTTATGCGGAAAGCATTCACTATGTATAGATTTTTGTGCAGAGAGATTTCATTGTGCGAAGAGCTTTCATTGTGCAGATAGATTTGAGTGGATAACATTCATTTATATGAACAAAGATTTCATTATACGGAGTTTGTCCTCACTCCGTACAACCTTTAATCAATTAACTAATGGTATTCATAATATGATTCAGTGTTAAAATAATACTAATAATATATAATAATAACGATTCAAAAAAATTATGCAAAGATAATGCAAATTCAACTTAACGTTGAAGAATTAATTAATGCTTATGAGTGCTATTAATATCTATTCAAGAAAATGATATGCAATCATGTTATCATTGTGCAAAGTATTGTTTAACTCCATACAACCTTTATTAAATTAACTAGCGATATTCATAAGACGATTTAGTGTTAAAATATTACCAATAATATATAATAATAATGATGTTGAAGAATTGTGTGGAGAGAGAATCTAAACATTGAATAATTAAATAATTCTTAACAATGATATTAATATCTACTCATAAAAACGATACACAATCACATTATCACCGAAATGCTAAATATAATTTGCTTTGATATCGATGCACATGTTTCTATAGCCAATATCCCTGATATAAAATTGAAACGATGTGTAGATATCCTTCGTACAATTCTATTCTAATTATCATTTACTAATTTTCTATTAACAATAAAATGATTGATGCAACTTTGACTGTGAGTGTAGTTTTTCCTTGTTGCATAGTACAGAGGTAAAGTCCAAGTTTTTATTATGCAAAGAGCTTCTCCATACTCCCTTATCTCTGCACACACACATTCTCCGCACACAATATTTTGTCATTATTGTGGAGTTCATAGGTAGAGTCAAAGTTTTATTGTGCAACGTGCTTGTCCACACTCCCTTATCTACTCTATTGTTAATTAATTTATTAAGGCCATACTTCTCTATGTGGGGACCACATTTTCTCGTAATTTGAGAATGCTCGCATTTCTACAATTTATCTTTATTGCAAAGTGAAAAGGTGTAGTCGAAGTTTGTATTTTGTGAAATTCTTCTCGATATTCCCTTATCTCTACACATACCCATTATTCGCACACAATACTTTGTCATTATTGTGGAATGCAGAGATAGAGTCGAAGTGTTTATTTTAACATAACGCTTTCATTATTAGCCTTAATTAGCTTTTTAATATTCAATAATATGCACTCCAAAATGTTGCTATGTGCGGATGGATAATGTATATGAAAGTGTAAGAAACAATGAACGAATATTCTGCCACACATATTATTTTATGCACATCACTTTACTTTGCCATAACAAAAACTGGTTGCGAAAAATTGTTTATGCATGCATTTTTTGAATAAATTGTGAAAATTATATTACATAATACTGATCGATTTTCTAAAAAGCAATAATCACTATACAATGTTGATTTTCCAAATAAATGCTCACGTTAACTAGGAAGGGAAATAGACAAATATGCAAATTAAGTTACCAAAACATTTTATAATTAGGGAAATATTTTTTGGTTTGCTAAAAGGTTAGCAGGATCCCAAAAGCAAAGCAACAATTTACTTTGATGTAGGGTATAGCCAACGAATTAAATAGAGTGATATAGATAAATATCACGCATGGATTTGTTTTATTTATATTTTCGAATTCGATGATGATCTAAGGTGAAATGTCACACCCTTATATATCATCAACCAAAATTTCTTCTTCTAATAGTCCAAAAAATCAAAGAAGGATTGACACAATTCACAACTACACTACAAGTAGCTATTCTAAACTAATTTTCTCCATATAGTCTCAAAAACATACCTACAAACATAATATATTTGTATAACATAATTAAAAAAGACTAATAATTGTTTAAATCACTACATATCCTCGATAACAAAAGAAATTTGTGCTTCATTAACTTATGTCTCAAGCTGAGAAGGAGTGGAGTTTGGTCATTGGCAGAGTCAAAGCTACTCTCCTCGTGAGACACTAAAATATAATGCTCCACCATGATATCCTCATATTCTTCATTATCATCCTGCTAAGCATTGATGTCGTATGCTTGAGCTAAATTATCCAAATGAAAACTCAACATTTCATTTTCTAATTTCAACCACTCTAGCTTCAGCTCCAATATTACCATTTTTATTCAAAAGCTCAAAATGGACCCATGATTTAGATATAATCATTTGGGCATGATTTGAGACCAAAGCGATGAGAAATACAAAGCACCGACCATTTTAACTAGAGAAATGTTGAGCTCTTCCTCTGCAATTCCAGAATTGCGCTCCATAAAATTCAACTTGCACCAAAGCTATTGATAAACTTGGAAAAGTATGGCTCTAATCCCTGACTCTATGCTAGAAAAGTCACTCCAACAATATATATATATATACACACACACACCATCAATTTAACTTTCCTTGATTTTAAGCCTTTGTCTCCACCATTAATGTCGACTCGATCCAAAGGTACCAAAGAATCAAGAAAATCAAACGCGATAATGGAAAGATTACAGTCTGAAGAAAATTCCATTATATGCTTGAAAAGTCACTCTAACAATCTATATATTTCATCAATCTAACTTTCCTTGATTTTACGCCAACTCAATTCACAGGTACCAAACAATCAAGAAAATCGAAGGAGCAAATAGAAATATCACAATCTGAAGAAAATTCTAATTCATTATGCATGGAGTGTTCATTGTGTAGAGTTTTCTCTGCACTATGCACAATTAATTAGCAATACTCAGAATACGAAGATATGGATTATTTAGAATTAAAATACTACCAATAATATATAATAATAATGATGCAGAAGAACTATGTGGAGAGAAAATATATATGGAAGTGCAGAACATCGCAGCACACTTGTATTTGTTATTGAAAAATGATTTTGTAGAGAGATTTCCATGGAGAGATTATTCTCCAGTCTTCCACACTCAGTCTCTGAGAGGTCTTTGTTGAGAGTTTCCATTTTGTAGAGTTTTCTCCACAATCTACACAACCTTTACTCAATTGACTAGTGGTATTCAAAATATAGAAATATGGATTATCTAGTATTAAAATATTACCAATAATATATAATAATAATGATGCAAAATAATTATGTGGAGAGAGAATGCATACAAAATTGTGGAACATTGCGACACACTTGTATTTGTTATTAACAAATGTTTGTGAGGAAAGCTTTCACTGAGCGGAGATATTTCATTAAAAGAGCACAACTTTTAATCAGTTAATTAGGGGTATTTACAATAAAAAGATATGGATTATTTGGGATTAACAATAATATGTACACGGAAGCCCAAAACATCACGACACACTTATTTTTTTATTATTAACAAATGCTTGTACGAAGAACTTTCATTGCGCGGAGGGTTTTGTGCCAACATCTTTCATTATTAGAGCCATTGTTGATTTGGGTCATTTTTTTTTCTCTTAGTAACAAATGAAAAAAATGATAGACAAATTAGAAAGAAAAACATAAATACACTTAACAGTTTCATAACAAACAAAGTAAGTCAATTGCCTAAAACAAGTTTAGTGTTTACTTCAGTACTAACGAGTTTATAACAAAATGAACATGTAGACAAATTTCTTTCACAACCAACAAGCCTGCATATAATACATCAAAGGATATAACTCATTCAAATCATGAATTTACATCTATGTTCTAAAAGGGCATTTATACATTATTGATTTTAATGGTATTCATTAGCCAGTGTTCGCCATCAATATGGCTAGTACTAATTTTCCTCATCTTTAATCAGAAAAATTTTGTTTTTAAATTAATTGCTTTTAATCATATACATTTTACTTAAATTCCAACTCGACATAGCCCAATTGATACAATTACATTTCATGATTGACGTGTTTCACACGCTTTATAAATCAATATCGAGATACTATTTTATTAATATCCTAAACCACATCCTATTTTGATTAACTAAAGCTCTCATGCCAATAAATATAAGTCTTTTGGCATTTATTCGGTGAAAAAAAACATATGCAGGACATTTACTATGTAAACTTCTTTTGCTATAGATCAACTTTTATTGTGTGTAGTAAGGAGTGATTTTAGATCTTAGATGTCAATTCATGACAAAGATGCCTTTGAAAGATTATCCAAACATTAAATGATCTCTATTCCATGAATTAAGTCAATTAAGTCAATTAAGTAACAATTTATGGCTTGTTGTGGTTTCTACCATTGTACATTATGCTAAAAGCTAGCATTCCAAAATTATTATAAGTCTTTTTGTGCAATGAAAGCTTTGATTGTAAGTTCTACACTTTGAAAATCAAATTGCAAAAGTTCATCATTCTAAATGGATTATAAATTAGCATCTGACACATGTTTTTATGTTTATCTATTCGTCCATGCATTTTAGCATTGCTTTCAATTGACCAAAAGAATCAAATAAGATGGAAAATGAAAAGCTCAAAAAATCGATAATGTTAGAAGCAAAGATTACAGTATCGATAACAATTTAACAAAACTTTCAGGATCCATAAAACTTTCAGGATCATTACATTACCAAATACTATTTTGCTCCAAACATCACTAGAAATATAATATTAAATAACACCATCAATATCCATGTTTCACCTTCAGATAGGCACAACATAATTGAAATGAGTCTCAAACTACTTAGTCTAAATATAGTCTGGGAAATAGATTCAATATGCCATCAAAAAATAGATGCAGATCCATTTTCATAACCATCACTTGGCATCGAACATAATCTCTAACTCATAAAATGTACTTCCTCCACATATCCTCCATCTATGACTAAACTCTTTGAATGGTCACCTATAGATACAAACTACCCATAACCAACACCAGTTACACTAGTATCGATAGCAGCAACATCTCCAACTGAAGTCGCTCTTTTAAAAGCAATGATCACTACAGAATGCATCATAGTAAATGCTATTGAGCGCTTGAGCAATAACTTAATTGCATTTTGATTTGCTGAATAGAAATTAATATCACTGCTAAGCATTAATTAATTCTTCAATGTTAAGTGTGAATTCCAAGTTTCTGCTTCTTCATAACATTACCGTCTTGACACAATTTTTTCATATGACACACTTGTCCTTTTTTGCATGCTCTAGTACTAAATGTTTTCAATAGTTTGCACATTACTTGTTAGCATTAGAATGATTACGTAATAAAATATGTTATAAACACAAATATTAAACTGTTCAAATAGCAAATAACGAGTGCAATGTGCAAGATCAAATTTGATAAATGAGATTTGATATTGTATGTTGGATTTGAAGTGCAGAGAAGTTGATTTTGCAACATTTTGTGTTAGGTTTGAACTTTTTTCACACTCCCACACTCCCACACGTATTCCAAAAAATTGTCTAGAGTGTGGATTCTTTAGTGCGGTTTAGAAATTGATTCTGCGTATTGCAGAAAATTAACTATTCTACATAGTTATGCAGAAATCATTCATTATGCAAAGAGATTTGCGCAGAGAGATTTCATTGTGCGAAGAGCATTCACTGTGCAGATAGATTTGAGTGGATGACATTCATTATATGAACAAAGATTTCATTATGCAAAGTTTGTCCACATTGTAGACAACCTTTAATCAATTAACTAACAGTATTCAAAATATGATTCAGTGTTAAAATAGTATTAATAATATATAATAATAATGATGCAAAAAAATTGTATGGAGAGAGAATGAAAATTAAAACTTAACGTTGAAGAATTAATTAATTCTTGTCAGTGCTATTAATATCTATTCAGTGAAATGATATGCAATCATGTTATCATTGTGTAGAGTGTTGTTTTCACTCTGTACAACCTTTACTAAATTAACTAACGATATTCAAAATATGATTCAGTGTTAAAATATTACCAATAATATATAATAATAATGATGTGGAAGAATTGTGTGGAGATGGAATGTGAACATCAAAGAATTAAATAATTCTTAACAATGATATTAATATCTACTCATAAAAATGATACACAATGACATTATCACCAAAATACTTAATAAAATTTACTTTGATATCGATAAAAATGTATCTATCGATATTTTAAAATAATATTTTCAACACTTATTCAGTGAATTCAAGTATATGCACATGTTTCTATAGCCAATATGCCTGATATAAAATTGAAAAGATGTGCGGATATCATTTGTACAATTCTATTCTAATTATATGTATTATAATTATAATTTACTAATTTTTCTATTAACAATAGAATGATTGATTCAACTTTGGTTGTGAGTGCAATTTTTCCTTACCACATAGTACAAAAGTAAAGTCCAGGTTTTTATTATGAAAAGTGCTTCTCCATACTCCCTTATCTCCGCACATACACGTCCTCCACACACAATATTTTGTTGTTATTGTGGAGTTCATAGGTAGAGTCAAAGTTTTATTGTGGAATGTGCTTTCCTACACTCCCTTATCTCCTCTACTGTTAATTAATTGATTAAGGCTATACTTCTTTATGTGGGGCCCACATTTTCTCTTATTTGAGAATGCTCGCATTTTTGCAATTTATCTTTATTGCAGAGTGAAAAGGTGTCGTCGAAGTTTGTATTTTGTGAAATTATTCTTAAAAGTCCCTTATCTCTACACATACTCGTTCTTTGCACACAATACTTTGTCATTATTGTGGAATGCGGAGATAGAGTCGAAGTTTTAATTTTAGCATAACGATTTCATTACTAGCCTTAATCAACTTTTTAATATTCAATAATCTGTGCTCCAAAATGTTTCTATGTGCAGATGAATAATGTATATGAAAGTGTAAAAAACAATGAACAAAGGTTCTACCACACATATTGTTTTTTGCACATCACTTTACTCATCCATGACAAAAATTGTTTACGGAAAATTGTTTATGCATGCATTTTCTGAATAAGTGGTGAAAATATTTTATAATACCAATCGATTTGCTAAACAGAAATAATCATTATACAATGTTGATTTTCCGAATAAATGCTCACGTTAACCAGGAAGGGAAATCGAAAAATTACCAAATTAAGTTACGAAAACATTTTAAAATTAGGGAAATATTTTTTGGTTTGCGAAAAGATTAGTAGAATAAGATTTTACACCAAAAGAAAAGCAACAATTTACTTTGATGTTGGGTATAGCCAAAAAATTAAATAGAGTGATATAGATAAATATCACGCATGGATTTGTTTTATTTTTATTTTTGGATTCGATGAAGGACTAAGGTGAAATTGCACAAACTTGTATATCATCAACCAAAATTTCTTCTTCTAATGTACAAAAAAAACCAAGAATGATTGACACAATTCACAACTGGACTACAAATAGCTATTCTAAACTGATTTTCTCCATACAGTCTCCAAAACATACCTACAAACATAATATATTTATATAACATATTTAAAAAAAAAAGACTAACAACTGCCTAAATCACTACATATCCTCCATAATAGAAGCAGTATGTGCTTCATTAAGTTATGTATCAAGATGAGAAGGAGGGGAGTCTGGTCACTGGTAGATTCCAATCTACTCTCCTTGTGAGGCGCTAAAATCCCATGCTCCACCATGATATCCTCATCTTCTTCATTATTGTTCTGCTCAGCATTGACATCCTCTGCCTCAACTAAATTATCCACATGAAACTCAACATTTCATTTTTTAATTGCAACCACTCCAACGTCAACTCCAATATTGCCATTTTTATATTTAAAAGCTCGAAATGGACCCATGATTTAGATAGAACGATTTGAGCATTCTTTGAGACCAAATCGATGAGAAATCCATAGTATCGACCATTTTAACTAAAGAAATGTTGAGCTCTTCCTTTGCAATTCCATAATTGTTCTCTATAAACTTCAACTTGTACTAGACTTGTTGATAAACTTGGCAAAGTATGGCTCTAATCCTTGACTCTATGCACACGAAGATAGTCATTTTTATTCAAATAATGAAGATGTTGAATCTGATAAATAATATCAATTACTTATGGCATTTGAAGAGAAATATGATGAATCTGGTAATGTTTTTATGAATGCTCTAGAAGAAAAATATACTCTCATTGAAGAAATAACTCAGTTAAAAATCTGTCTGGAAGAAGCTAAATTAGTTGAAGAAGTTTTGAAGAAAAAAATTATAGAAAAAGAAAGGCACGATGAAAGGTTAGAACTTGAAATAGTGGGTGTAAGAAAGGAACTTGAGAAAACAATGGCCTTCAATCTTAGATTTGCTAAAGGATCTGAAACTTTAGAATAAATCATCAAAGTACAACACTCTCCTCTAATAAAGACAATTCTTGGATACAATGATGAATCATTAAAGACTATAAAATATTCTGAAACATGTATAGGAAGCTATCTCAATGCAGTGAAAGGAAGCAATGATCAAAATTCCAGCTCTCAGTAAAGGAATGAGGGATCATATGTGTTATCACCCTAAATCTTTGTCTCTAAGCTTTGGAAAGTTTCCTTGTTTCTAGTCATAGTCTTATAAGTTTTGAGTCATCTCATCACAATTAGTGTCATTCTCATTTACAAACCCTTCTTCTAGTCATGGCGTTAAAGGGTCTCTAGTGCATTTCATGCTTTAAGGGTTAGGTCATAAGGTTAGAAGTCTTTTAAGGTCATATCTCTTTTCCAAATAAAGTTTGACAGCCTCATTCCATGTCCTAGAAGCCTCACTAGGTGTTTAGAAGTCACATATCACATAATTTTGGAGAAATTTTGAAACTAGCTACGAAATCACTGAACTAGGAGTTTTTGTAGCGTGCTAGAAAACCCCTGGAAAAGCCTGTTTCAACATAAAAAACTCTGCTTTCTCCGTTTAATAGTCAACTTCCAGAAGGGGTCCTGAGCAGCTGAGAACTCAATTTTGAAAAATCAAAGAGGATTTTCTTCCTCACATACCAAAATACAAAAAACTCTTTCAGTTTCTTAAAATTTGTTCTGAGGTGGGAGCAATTTATGGTTAAACTTGCACTACAAAACTGCTGAAAGTCAAGCTTTGTCTTCTGGTTTTAGTAGTCTTTTTCAAGATCAGTTTCTGGTCACAGGAAAAATTGTTTTGGAATTATGACAGAGGTTTCTTTTCATTAATACTCAGGCTACAATAACCTATCTCACTTTATTCATAAGTGTTTTCATTTGAGAGATACTAAGCTTTCATTAAGACCCTAATTTCAGAGAACAAAGTTTTCTTCTTTGACACGTGTTTTTCAAGGATAGATTCTGGACAGTTGGAGAAGTGTTTTAAAAAAAGAGATGTTTTTTTTCTAGACATCATGGAATACAAAAACCTCCTTCAGTTTCGAAAAATGTGTCATGATGAGGAGATAAAGGCTCCGTCCCACGTGCCAACTTTCAAGGATCCTAAACCTAAAAGCAGGGAAACATGTTCCCTAATTTCTAGGGTTTTTCATCAGCAATAAGGTGACCACGTGGGAGGCTTCATCAAATTTGACTTCATGAGGTTGCAGCTATCAAATAATGCATTTAAATGTTTAGATAAGGTTGTTGTAATCATAATAAGGAGTTACACTCCTAGTTGTATTAGGTCTCTAGGACTACTAGTTAGCTGTCAAATGCATTTAAGGTTTGTTTTATGGTTAGAATAGGTGTCACTGATGGAAAATTCGAATTCCCCTCATGATGGAGGAAGGAATCCAAGCTTGTAACGAACTCTATATATGGAAAGAGATGCAATGCACTCAAGGTTGGAAATTTTTCAAAGAACACTAAAATTGTGCTTTTGTAGAAGACTGTGTTTTAATGTAATGCAGTGATTTGGCTTTGTTCCTCAGGATTTAGGAGTTCAATGTTTATTTTTTCCTATGGTTGTCTTCATTTTATTTCTAGCAATAGTATGAATGCATGATTACTTAGAACTCATTGGCTATGATCTAACTTCCTTAATGTATTTGTAGACTATGTCTTCCTACATATTTCTGATGTGTTACTGATATGTTGAACTCCAGATGCCCTGACTTCCATGAAAATTTAATGTTATTGTCATACTGAAGCATTTCTTGACTCCATAAGCCCAATGGATGTTTAGTGATCATGTTCAACCATTCATATTTCTTCACTTGTTTCATAGAGTTAGCCATCTAATCCATTATCAATATCATTAATCCTTTGAGAGAGCCCTCTCAGGTTGAGGAGGCTAAGCCTCAACCAAAAGTAGGTCTGAAAGAGTTACACAAGGCCTTCCTAATCAGCAGCCTATCAGGGTTGGGTTTTGTGATAACATTTGGTGCATCTGCCTCGAGCCTAAAGTCTATTCATTCCTGAAATCAAGAAGCTAAACTTCTGAAGGTAGCAGGAGCTCAGACATCTTTTTGAGGCTGCAAAACTACCTTGGCGACTCCACACATCAAATAAAAAATTGGAAGGTGACTCCACTGCTAGAAGATCAGTAGCTTGATGAAGTTTCAAAATGAGTTCCATTGCAAGAATGCCATGTATGCCCCTATGAATCAGTCTCATATCCCTGGTTTTCCAAATCCTATGCCCAAGGTTGATTGGTTAGATGATCTTCCAATATTCAAAGATGAAAAGAAGGACAATGCTGCTCTTCATTTGGTTAGGTTCCATATGCATGTACGCAGTCTTAAGGTTCATTTCCCTGAAGATTGTCTCATGAAGATGTTTATGACCACTTTAGAAGGAAAAGCATGGTTTTGGTATAAAATCTTGGAAAATGGTTCATTATGTTCTCTTGCTGATTTTCATGATGAATTCTATGAGATGTATAAAGAATCTCATCCTTCCTTATTGCTGGTCAAATATTGTTGTAAACATTCTTTGATTCTTATTCAGTATTTGGAGGATTGTTATGATGATGATGAATTTATGGATGAAGAAATTTTAGAAGCTCTTCATAACAATGCATTTCAACACCAAGAAGAAAGTATAACATCCCATGAAATGCAACATGAAGATCAACAAGGGTTTACTTATGAAAATCATATTATTTCCTTCGAGATGGATGTAGAGATGCAGCAGACTTATCAGTCTTCGGATCATAATGAAGATGAAAATGATTACAAACACCAAGAAGAAATACTGGAAGAAATTTTTTATGACCCTCAGGCAGAGGAAAAGGTTGTTCATTTTTGTAATTCCTTGTAGCAGCTTGCATCAAAGAATGATCTTTATAATGAAGAAAATTACATTGTTTGTGGGCATCATTCAGAAAGGCAGTTGGATAGCATATCAAATAAATTTTGTTTGGCTGAGGATCAGTTGTTTGAAGATATAGAATGTTATGAGAATCATCAAACTAACCATGTGTTTTTTGACCCTATAGCTGACTACATGGAAAAGATTTTATGTTCAGGCTTCTAGTTATATGTTCGTCTTGAAGAACAGTTACACCTCATGCTGCCTTGGTTATTTCAGTATCTCGTTTATTGTTGCTTCAAGCACAGTCAAGAGATTCAAGTGTCAAATCAGATCGATGATTGGATTCATTGGAAGTTTCATGTTCCTTGAGCTACAAGTGGAGATTGCAGCTGATAGGGTAGGTAGGAATGTGCAAATAAGCTCAAGGTAGGTTGACTGAGCATCTGTTTCAGTAGGTGCAGTTTGAATTCTTCGTTCAGAAATCATTAAAGGCTTGAGGAGAAAATTGGGCAGAGGTTCAGAGTTTTATTCTAGAGGATGGATAGCGGCACTGGAGCTACAAGTTCTTAGTGTACCACAAGGGCACACTATCCCTAGTGGAGCCACTGTTATCACCCTAAAATATTTGTCTCTAAGCTTTGGAAAGTTTCCTTGTTTCTAGTCATAGTCTTATAAGTTTTGAGTCATCTCATCACAATTAGTTTCATTCTCATTTACAAACCCTTCTTCTAGTCATGGTGTTAAAGGGTCTCTAGGTCATTTCATGCTTTAAGGGTTAGGTCATAAGGTTAGAAGTCTTTTAAGGTCATATCTCTTTTCCAAATAAAGTTTGACAGCCTCATTCCATGTCATAGAAGCCTCGCCAGGTGTTTAAAAGTCATATCTCACATCATTTTGGAGAAATTTTGAAACTAGCTACGAAATCACTGAACTAGGAGTTTTCGTAGCGCGCTATGAAACCCTTGAAAAATCCTGTTTCAGCATAAAAAAACTCTGCTTTCTCCGTTTACTAGTCAACTTCCAGAAGGGGTCCTGAGCAGCTGAGAACTAAATTTTGAAAAATGAAAAAGGATTTTATTCCTAACATACCAAGCTACAAAAACCTCTTTCATTTTCTTCAAATTCGTTCTGAGGTGGGAGGAATTTATGGTTACACTTGCACTATGAAACTGCTGAAAGTCAAGCTTTGTCTTCTAGTCTTAGTAGTCTTTTTTAGGATCAGTTTCTGGTCACAGGAAAAAGTATTTTGGAATTATGAAGGAGGTTTCTCTTCATTACCTCTCCTGATACAATAACCTATCTCACTCTATTCATAAGTGTTTTCAGTTGAGAGATACTAAGCTTTCATTAAGACCCTATTTTCAGAGAACAAATTTTTCTTGTTTGACACGTGTTTTTCAAGGATAGATTCTGGACAGCTGAAGAAGTGTTTTAAAAAACCAAGAGAGGTTTTTGTTCTAGACATAATGGAATACCAAAAAATCCTTCAGTTTCGAAAAATGTGTCATGGATGAGGAGATAAAGTCTCTGTCCCACGTGCCAACTTTCAAGGATCCTAAACCTAAAAACAGGGAAACATGTTCCCTAATTTCTAGGGTTTTGTCATCAGCAGTCAGGTGACCACGTGGGAGGCTTCATCAAATTCGACTTCATGAGGTTGCAGCTGTCAAATAATGAATTTAAATGTTTATATAAGGTTGTTGTAATCATAATAAGGAGTTACACTCCTAGTTGTATTAGGTCTCTAGGACTACTAGTTAGTTGTCAAATGCATTTAAAGGTTTGTTTTATGGTTAGAATAGGTGTCACTGATGGAAAATTCGAATTCCCCTCATGATGGAGGAAGGAATCCAAACTTGTAATGAACTCTATATATGGCAAGAGATGTAATGCACTCAAGGTTGGAAATTTTTCAAAGAACACTCATATTGTGCTTTTGTAGAAGACTGTGTTTTAATGTAATGCAGTGATTTGGCTTTGTTCCTCAGGATTCAGAAGGAGTTCAATGTTTAATTTGTCCTATGGTTGTCTTCATTTTATTTCTAGCAGTAGTATGAATGCGTGATTACTTAGAACTCATTGGCTATGCTCTAACTTCCTTCATGTATTTGTAGACTGTGTCTTCCTACATATTTATGATGTGTTACTGATATGTTGAACTCCAGATGACTTGACTTCCATGCAAAGTTAATGTTATTGTCATACTGAAGCATTTCTTGACTCCATAAGCCCAATGGATGTTTAGTGATCATGTTCAACCATTCATATTTCTTCACTTGTTTCATAGAGTTAGCCATCTAATCCATTATTAATATCATTAATCCTTTGAGAGAGCCCTCTCAGGTTGAGGAGGCTAAGCCTCAGCCAATAGTAGGTTTGAAAGAGTTACACAAGGCCTTCCTAATCAACAGCCTATCAAGGTTGGGTTTTGTGAAAACAATATGTATCTAAAATAAAACATCCTTACCACAATCAAAGGGCAATCTACTAAAAAAGTACTATAATCCCAGGTACTTCTACTTCAATGGTCAATGCTTCAATTGTCATAATTTTGGTCATAAAGTTGTTCAGTGTGTCACTTATAAAACTATTATGAATAGAGAAGCAAGAAAACAAAATGAGATTGGGGCAAAATTTGTTCTTACAATGTCTTCTCACCTATTCAAGATGAAATTGAATGTTCTGTTTGCAATAGCTTTGGTCATAAAGAAGCTGAACACGGAAGAAAAATAGGACCATCCTATCAACATGAAGAAAAGAAAATAACACCTAAGGTATGCAAAATAAAACCGTAGACTCTAAAATTTGTGGTCTAGCTTTATATGCAGGAGATCAAGAAAATCTATGGTACATTGACAACAGATGTTCAAAGCACATGACATGTGACAAATATAAGTTTATGTCTTTTAATGAAATAAATAAAGAAAAAAATGTAAGTTTTGGAAATAATTCACCTGCTTCTATCAAAGGGAAAGGAAATGTGCTATTAAAGAAAAAGGTCAAGGCTAGAAATGTTTTATTTGTTGATGGATTAAGAAAAAACTTATGGAGTGTTAGTAAAATGTGTGACGAAGGGCATGAATTTGTTTTCAGATCAAAGAACTGTGTGGTAAGAAATCTTGACACGGGTAAGATCATAATAAAGGGAACAAGAACTCTAGGCAATGTCTATGTCTTGGAAGGCGACCAAGAACATTGTTACTTAAGAAAATCCGAAGAAAGATGGATTTGGCACAAAATATTGGGACACCTTATATTTTCTGAATTATACAAATCAAGAAGAATGGGAGCATACATGACTTACCCAACATCTTTCCACCAGAAACTAACATCTGCAAATCATGCCAATTTGGTAAGAAAACCAGAGTTTAGTTTAATGCTAAAGAAGGTACCTCAAGTAAGCCACTTGAACTTATTCATACTGATTTGTGTGGTCCTATGAGAAAGAAATCTCCTTGGGGTGAACAGTACTTCATATTATTCATTGATGATTTTACAAGAATGTGTTGGATTGGCTTCCTTAAACATAAAGATGAATCATTTGATAAATTTAAAGTATTCAAGGCTCTGGTAGAAAATGAGTTAGATTTGAAAATCAAATGTATTAGATCTGATAGAGGAGGAGAGTTTATATCAGATGATTTTTTCAATTTTTGTGAACAATATGGCATCAAAAGGAAATTTTCTATAGCTAAGACTCCTCAACAAAATGGAGTGGCAGAAAGAATGAATAGAACAATCCAACAAATGGCCTGTGCCATGCTTGATGAATAAGGAACTCCACATACCTTCTGGGGAGAAGTAGCACATACAACTGTGAGTATCCTTAACAAGGCTCTTGTCCATGTAAAAAATGATAAAATTCCTAATGAGCTATGGTTTGGTAAGCCTTCAACTGTCAAACACTTTAGAATTTTTGGAAGAAAATATTACATAAAGAATAACGGTGATAATCTAGGGAATTTTGAATCTAGAGCTGATGAAGGAATCCTTCTTGGATACTCTTATAGAAGCAAAGGATATAAATGCTATAATAAAAGGCTTCAAAAGGTTGTTGAATGCATTGATGTTATGATTGATGAAGCATACACAGGTACCAAAAGGGAAGCACCAACAAATGATGAACTTGTTCCTAGTACAAGTCAAAAGGTTGTAGGAGAGGGAATTAGTGAAGCATCAGAGGAAGGAAATGAAAACACAAAAATATTAGAAAATACTTCTTCAAGGTATGTTCAAAAAAATCATATGGAATCTCAAATTCTAGGTGAAAAGGAAGCAGGAGTACAAACTAGAAGAACTCTTGTTGGAACTTCTAGTTACCTAGACTTACTATCCACAATAGAACCTCAAAATGTGAATTAAGCAAGCATAGATGAATGTTGGATTAAGGCACTGGATGAAGAACTTGATCAAATAGAAAAGAACCATACATGGGAATTAGTAGCAAGACCTCATGATAAAAATGTTATTGGGACAAAATGGGTGTTCAAGAACAAATTGAATAAAAATGGAGAAGTAATTAGAAACAAATCAAGACTCGCATGCAAAGGCTATGCTCAACAGGAAGGAATAGAATTTAAAGAAACATTTGCACCTATATCTAGACTTGAAGCCATAAGAATGTTTCTTTAATTTTCAAGCTTTCATAACTTTAAAGTATATCAAATGGATGTTAAATCCAAATTCTTAAATGGGGTTATGGAAGAAGAAGTTTATATTGAACAACTTGAAGGCTTCATTATAGGAAATGATAAAAATCTTGTTTGCAAACTTAATAAGGCACTGTATGGGTTAAAATAAGCTCCTTGTGCATGGTATTATCATCTTGACATGTATCTTAAACAACAAATATTCACAAAGGGGTATGCAGATAGAAACATATATATAAAACTTGATACAAACAAACTTTTGATAGTTGTTGTTTATGTAGATTACATCATATTTGGAGGTATTGT
Source organism: Pinus taeda (assembly GCA_000404065.3). Lineage (NCBI taxonomy): Eukaryota > Viridiplantae > Streptophyta > Pinopsida > Pinales > Pinaceae > Pinus > Pinus taeda. The sequence continues at coordinate 25,448 of APFE030387175.1, forward strand.
AGAATCTATGAGTGAAGAATTTTCTTCAGTTATGCAACAAGAATTTTAGATGTATCTACTTGGAGAACTGGCATACTTTCTTGGTCTTCAATTTCAAAAAATAAAGAATGGTATCTTTTTCTCACAAACCAAGTACCTCAAGCAGATTTTGAAGAAATATGGAATGGAAGACCGCAAGCTTGTATGCACACCAATGGTAAAAAATGCAATCTTAGTCAAAATGGTGATTCTCCTTCAGTTAATAAACTATAATACAGGTCTATGATCGGAATCTTGCTCTACCTTATAGGCAAAAGAACAAATATTATGCATGAAGTTGGGATTGTTGGAAGATTTCAAGCAATCTTAAAGAACCTCATCTCCAAACAATTAAGAGAATATTCAAGTATCTACAAGAAACTCAAGATGCTGGTCTATGGTATCCCGAATATGTATACTTTGCACTTCCTGATTACACAAGCACAGATTGGGCAGGAAATATTGATTATTGAAAAAGTACTAGTGGAGGAGCATTTTATTTGGGACCTCACTTGCTATCATGGTTTAGTAAGAAACAAAGCTCCATCGCTTTGTCTACTGCTGAGGCAGAATATGTTGCTACTGCATCTTGTTGTCCTCAACTTCTATGGAGTATGCAAACATTGCAAGACATTCAAATCACTTTTCGTCAACCTATACCTATTATTTGTGACAATACTAGTGCCATAAGTATCTCTAAAAATCATGTCATGCACTAAAAAAACCAAGCATATTCTAATAAAATATCACTTTCTAAGAGAACAAGTGCTTGAACAAAAGGTGAAACTAGAATATGTTCCTTCAAAGGAACAAGTTGTAGATATATTTACAAAGCCACTTCCACGTGATTCCTCTGAATATCTCAGAGAAAAATTAGGAATGATCTACTTCATCACTCTACTAATTATTCTGACTGGTATTTCATGTTTAGGGGGAGATGCGACTGTAAATTACTACAAATTACTTTATGCACGTAGATTACATAAAGGACAGTCATGTATATACACAAGTTTTTGATTTATATATTCACATATGTTTCTATGACATGAAGAAACAATGGGACAGACTCAGGGAGAGTTTTTGATATGCTTCGATCAATTATTATTTGTCCTTCTGGTTATGACATTAATTGGTTACAGTCTGTTGGTGATGCTTAGATTTTACTTAAAAATGATATTGGTTTATGATGGTTCATGAGTTGCTGCAATATATCATTGCTTCTTTGGTTCTTTTGATGGTTTTGCTAATTGATGAGCTCGATATGATCAGACTTGACAGTGAATAGTTGGCACAGGTTTAGGGGGGGCATCTGTTATGCTTCTAATAACACATTGTGGCATTATATCTTCTTGAGAACTACTTGCTAAATGATGATGTTTTCATGGTTCATTCATTACTTGATGACATTGATGAAGAGATATGCTAATGATATTGGTTGATGATTCTGCTACTTAGTTCTATGTCTTGTGATACTAAAGTTGCTTAGTGATGCTTGAAAGCTTTGGTTATATATTGATGTTGTTCGTCTCTTGATGTAAAGGTCATTTAAAGACCCGTATTGTCAAACATTGTAAAATTCAGTCAAGTATGGACTATTGGGGTCAAGTGATGAAATCCCATTACTTTGGGCATTTGATGTCATGTTGAGTCAAATATGTAACCCCACTGTGTTGGTTGATTGATGTAAGCATGAGTCCTTGGCGATAGGAAATGTAATATTTGGTTAGGTCATAGAGTCAATTACTTCATTGAATATCTTCCAGAAGATCCAACATATACTCAGGGGGAGCATTGTAAATATGCAATCTTCATCTTCAGCGGATAAACCCTACAATGATATTCTCTACACAAGGGAAGATAAGTCTTCATTCTGCATTGGTTGGCACTTTTCCCTTGATGTCAAAGGGGGAGAGAAGCTTGGTGTTTGGAGAGATTTCTTGGGAAATAATCTTGGTGTTTAACTTGATAAGTTTACAGATGTTTTTGCAGGTATTTACAGGTGGTGGTGTCCAAACACTAAAGTGGTTGCCATCAAGTCAAAAGGGGAAGATTTTTGGCATTATGGCTAATGTGTTGTCCTTGATGGAAACCTACTTGATAGAGATGTCAACATAATGGTTATGTAGATGCTACAAGTGATATGAAAATAATAATATTAGTTCAGAGACATATGGATGGAAAAGATAAAGTGTGAGAAAGTATACGCAGACCTTGTGAATAAAATTCACGTACATACGTAGGTATAATGAAGAGAATTCGCGTACATAATCCGCACCATGGTATTTGCCTATAATATTTGAAAGTGACAACAAATATTTTATCCCCTCAAAGAATACTTACAACATAACCAAAGTATTTACCTAAGGAATTGGCTAAGGCGAATACTATATGAAGAGATGGAGATAAAGGTGTTGGGTGTGCAAGTTTTAAATTATTTATGAATGATTTGATTTGAAACAGGAGTGCACCAGGGAACTTGGAGATGGATCAAATCTAATAGATCTGAAATGAATACATATTGATTAATCTATTTATGATTTGATAGATCTATGATGATGGTATAATGATGTGTGACTGTAATGATATGTATGCAGAGATTTGGGTTTGACAGATGTTGTGGTTGCAGTGAAGGTATGATTCAGTGATTTTAGATCTGTATGTTGGTATTTCTATGAGAAGTCATGTACATACGCATATTTGCTTCTAAGTAGTCACGTATATATTCTGCGAAAGTTTAGAATATGTATGCAGGTGTTAAGAATGGTAAGCACGTACACACGTAGATGTGCTTTGTAAAAGTCATGTATACGTTATAGGGTTTTGCAGTATGGATGTTAATTATATTTGATCAGTTTTTTTATGTTTGTTGTTGTCTGTCGATGATGTCTGTCTCATAATAATCTTTGTTTGAAAAAACTGGTTGGGTTGATTTGGTTATGGAATGGAATGTTGATTAGTGATGATGCTACTATATGATCTGTATTTGGTTCAATGATTTGTGATGGATTCAATATAAGATTCAGTGACTTATTCAATGTTACAGTGATTTAGATTCATGTATTAGTAAATTAAGATATGTACGTAGGTTTTCTTCAGGGGAATCGTGTACATACGCGGGTACGATACAAAATAGTAGCGTATACATTCTAACATATGTTTGATCAGGGTTTGCAGTGACAACATTTGGTTTCTGTAATGAATAGTAAATGGTAGGGTATACTTATGAATGGTTGTGCATTGGTTTGATCTAGTTGAATTATTTGATTAAGTTTGAGTGATTGATTTGATGATTCGGTTGGTTCAATGACTAGGTGATTTGATTTAGTGATTGGTTTCAAAATTGTTACTTGGTTTGGGCTTAACAATGAAAGTGGACCTAGTATGAAATATTATGAAAAGTGGTCCACCCTTTTGGTAGGAGATGGTAAACAAAGTCAAGGGGTTGGAGCTCCCTTCTAGTAGGTGCTGGAAAATGAGAGAAGGTTGTAGCATTCTTCATGGGGGTTCTTACGTATTGGCTAGATTCTGCACTAGTACAAAATTGTAAGACAAATTTCTTTTAATAAAAAAAGAATACGAAGATGACAACAATGGTGGTTTTCTCCCACATTGAGTTTCCACCTAAAAATCCTAGTGTTCATGTGTGTTGATATGATTATGGTTTGTTGATGATCTTTCTTCTTCTTATTGCTCCTGATTACTGCTTAATTGATGAAAAATGAAGTAATGATGCATTGATTAAATTTGAACATATTAGTTATCTAGATATACGCGGGTTTCCTTAATAACAATCATGTACATACACTAGTTTCCTTTATAACAGTAGCATACACAAATCATAATAAGAAATTGGAAATTTGGAGTGAGTAAAATACTGATTCACCCCGCTCCCCCTCAATATTTTTTCTAACATATGATATTGATGAATAATAATTTCTCTATAAATGATGGTTGAAATTATGTGATTTGTTAAGATGGATGAAAAAAGAACTCATAAGCTGTAAGGAATTCATGTGTTTAAGACCGACGAAGCTCTCTTCTTATGTTGCGGTGGCTAGGGTTCTGCCCTAGTTGACCACCCTTTTTCTCCTTCTAGCCTTTTTGAGGTTCAATGGTGCCTGGATCCTTGAACTCTTCACCTGTTGTCACTATTGTGTTGCCATTTTCCACAGATATATCATTATTTGCAAACATGGTTCAACGCTCTCCTTCTTCCTTCATTTCATCAACTGGATTTAAGCCCCCTTATGTAGACTCACCTGAGGTTGGATCCGAAACCTCTTCACTCGCTGACAATGGGGCTTTTCCCTCTACCCCCCTTTCATTTTGTGAAATTGTGAGGGTCACCCATGGTTTCCCTCCTCGAGGGTCGATTTTGCCTCCTCCCTGAGATATCTTGAAGACTGGTTCTAGACATTATGCCACTCTAGTTTTTGAAGCTCCCATTATTGAGGTCCCGACTGTAGCATAGGCCATCATCGAGGAATTATTATTATTATTATCTTATTTTTTTGTTGTTTGTTTGTTTTTTTTGGAAGCTAGTTTGGTTTGCAAGTCCAATGGAATGTGGCCAAGACTCCTAAATATCCACTCATGGATTTATGAGCATTAAAAACCTATTATTTTTAATGTCCTAAATATCTATCCTTTGGCTCATGGGTTCTTTATCTCTGCTTTTGACAAATTTGAAGACAAATTTATAATCTATAGCTTTGGATCGCTGTCCTAGGGAAGAATCAAGATTTCTAGCCATGCTCTCCCTCCTTTGACCCTATTACTGCTTCAATCTCAACCACTCCAGTATGGATAAGGATTCCTAACCTCTGTTTTCATTTGTGGAACCATGCCTCCTTGACTGCAATTGGAAACACTTTAGGAAAATTCTAATACTGAAGTGATGAAAAGAAATTCCACATGAAGCCCACATATGCTCGCATATATGTGAAAATGGATTTCAACAAAGGTTTTCTATTTTAAATCAAGTTTACTCATCGTGGTTTTATATGGATGCAAAAACTAGACTATGAAAACGTCTCATTTTGTTGTAGAGTCTGCTACAAGACTAGTCATTCTCTCAAATCTTGCCCCAAAGAAGGGAAAAATAATGTAAAGAGTTCTAATCGTAAACCTAGTTGGTGGGAAGGAACCAATCAAGATCAATACAAAATATGTGAATATAATCTTCCTCTGGCTCCTAAAAATTAGGATAAAAGGAAAAAAGAGCCACAACCTTCGACAATTAGCCAAGTTCAGACAAGCAATAAAGCAGGCATGTTGCCATTTCAGTAAAAGATAATAAATTGATTTCTCCATCAAGTTCCTTGCAGATTAATTCTCTTGAGGAAAATGTTATCAATGGTGTGTATCCATCCTTGGCTTTGGATCATGATTCATCTGAAATTTCTACGAAGGTCCCTATTTATGAGGTGGTATTGGACAATGTTGTAGTACCCCACTCTAGTTGACTGACCTGGATATGGCATTAACATTGATTTAACCTTAAGGCTCACACATTATTCTTTGAGGACTTCAGTTTGAGGACCCAAACACTTGAATTTACTATTAGCAGATGTGATGTTCATGTTGTTGTCTACTTGATGTTATGATGAAAATGATTGTGATGGGTGTACTTGTTTCCTAGTTGATGTTATGTTGATGATAGTTTTGTTGGATGTGTTTGTTTTCTAGTTGATGTTATGATCATGATAGTTGTGATGGATGTGTTTATTTCCTAGTTGATGTTATGATGATGATAACTGTGATGGATGCATTCATTATGTTGGCTACTTACATTAGTTCCAGTTCACGGTGAACAAAGATGTGGATGATTATTTCATGTTGATGATTTAGCATATGATATGATGTTAATGAATAACACTGTGAAACATTATTACCGATTGTGGTGTAGGAATATCCTCTCCACGGACAGAGATGATCCCTCTAGCCCAAGAGAGTGGATCTAGCCACAAACAAGACAATCTAATGTAAATTTCCTTAGATTAGAATCAAATAAGAGGGCCTACCTCTTATAACGCTAATCCACTTGATGGTAATCTTGCTTCCTTGCTCTAGCTTACTTTAGTTCCTTTCTTCAAGTACCTGAAACAAACATGCAAGAAATAATAGCAAACGTGATAGCATAAAATCGAATCCAATCTACTTAAAAGGTTAAGGAGTTATAAGCTATCAAATGTAATATTACACCCGATATAGGAAATAAACCATTAGTTGTATTAAAATAAACTTCAAAGAGAAATACAACCGAAGCCTTGACATTGGAGATCTCCTTTGCGGTATCCAAGTCCCACTACAAGCTTTTTCAACACTCTTTTCCTCCTCTAGCTTGACATGAAATGGCTTCCAAGCTCTAACTCTCTCTCCTCATGCTTTAGCTACAAAATACTAGTCTTTTGTCATCTAAGACTAATCTTCTTCTATCAAAAGCTAAAGATTTCAAAATTTTGTAGCTGGTTCTATCTCTCCACAACTTTCACTATGTGTTGTATTGTAACCAAAAAGGGTAAGAAGAAGTGGTTTATATAGGGAGAGGAGGATAAGAATGGGATCCACTCAAGGGAGAATAAGGTCTTATCTCCTTGGGAAGGTCCACTTTTAAGGGGGAAAGAACATTAGATGGATTTCTCGGCCCTTATCCAACCAATCAAACATCCAACACATCGCCACTAGAAGTTTCTAGATGTGAAACTTCGTTTCCTTTTATAAAAAGAGTCTGGAAGTAGACCGACATGGGTATTGGGCCAACAGTAGCGCCGATCAGCATGGGTCACACTGTAAAACTCTGCAATCGTCGCGGGTGAGACACTGGGAAAGAGTGTTGATCTTAAAAAATTGGGTTTTAAGAAGGATTCTCTGGAAATGTTCTAAGGGGAGTGGGGACTAATTTCTTCAAACTTCAAGGGATGCAAGAGCATAGGTTTCATGGTGAGATTATAACACAATAGTCACTACTAGGCTTCTCCAAAATCAGGAACGGGGAGTGATAGGAGAGTGACAAATTACTGTGTAACATATGCCCCCTAAAGCATGAAGTCAGAGCTGAGAGCGATGGCTGAAATTATTTAAGACGGAGTGAGGACTTGGAATACCAGCATCGGAAGACCTGCAACTCAAACATACATGTACATATCTTAAATATGATAGTCATGCCTAATAAACATGAGAGGCATATACCAATACATGAATCCATGGTATAGGTGCAACTATCCATCAAGAAAAGGATCATGTGCATGGATCCTCAACATGGATGCAACCATCCAACTTAAGGGACCATATGAAATAGATCTAGGACATGGGCACAACCATCTGCATAAAGAGGATCAGAATGAAAAGACCCACGACATGGTCACATCCATTCGACTGAGCAGAATCAAAATGATACCCACGACATGGTCGCAACCATCCGTCTAAAGAATCATGTATATAATCATGAATGACTCATCACTCCTCACAACCTAGAATTTTGTGATCTAAGCCCGGGGTCCTGCGGTCCAACATGACCTGATCAAGGTACAAAATCTAACATGTGAATAGACGTGTTGAAGTTAAACATGTTAGAAAATAACTTGATTACTAGTCAATGATTTGAACCGTTAACAAATGCGAGAGAAACCATCCATAATGTCAATGGCTCTCAAGGTACTATCAGTACAATTCACGAAGTGTGAATAAGGAACTTAAGTCGAACACTTGTGAAATCACTCGATCAAGGGCCCATGATGACAACCTACCATCAAGTGCGAAGAACTTTCCATTGAGGCATAGAAGCTCTAAGGTACTGGAAAGGAGTTTCTAGATCAACTTCTTGGATAATGAGCTGAAGTCGAAAGTGAGCGATTCGTTGAAGGAGGGTCATAATGGATCCTTCATCATCGACATGAAATGAGAAACAAAATGAATGAGAGTAATCCAAGAATGTGACTGATGATCAAACAATGTATAGGCAAGAAGACTTCTCTTGAACACGTGGATGACACGACTCCGAAGTTTGGCAAAATTTTACATCATAGGATCAAAGGTGATGGTGATGTGGTAGAGATCAGATGATAGGCTAAAGTGGATAATCCAAACCTAGGAAGGAAAGTGACAGAGTGAGGATGTCCCAAATCCCGACACAAACAAAAAATGTGTGTCAATGTTCAATAGAGACACGCTACCTCAAGTGAAGAATACAACTCATGAATACTTCCAATTTCCCCCCACCATTTCTGGCGAGTACCCCAGTTATTTTTGAAACACAAGCTTGAAGGGGATAGCATATACTTGTAATATAAGACCATCCTTTGGATGGATCCTACCTAGTAAATTTTAACGAGCCTTAGGAAGGATAAGATCGCTCCCGTATACTAGGTAAATGATGTTTCACGGCCTTTAACGAGTTCAAAATGAAAAGAGATTGACAATATTTTCTTATTTTGAGAGTCAGAAAAGAGCTCAAATATGACTCCCTGCTTTTATTTTCTTTAACAAGTCTAAAAGGGAAAAATACTCAGCAATCTTTTCATTTTTTACGAGTCAGAAAAGAGCTTAAAGGTGACTCGTCTTGGAGGAAGCAGTGGTATAAAGGGTGGAAATTGGTTCCAGTTATGGTGGAACTTCTCAAAAACTAAGAGGTCAAGAGGTTGGCTAGTAAAACCACTCATCGTTGCGGTTTCTCAAGAAAGGGTAAAACAACCAAGTGAAAGCGAATGATCGACCAAAGAGACAGTGGTGATGGAATGGAGAAAAAACCAAGGCTTATTTGAAGGGAGAGGCTCATAAAAATGGCAATCATGAGGGTTAAAATGGAGATGGGTTAATTTTATACAAGCCTGAGCCACAGGGAACTATGCTTTGATTCGGTTTCATGTTTACACAAGATTGAAATGAAAAACTATTCTTGGATTTGGTTTCATGTTTACACAAGCTTGAAATGAAAAACTATGCTTGGATGGAAAAATGGCATGCCCCTAGCATGATGAGAGCTAAAGCACATGCCCCCCAAAATTCATTTCATTCATCGAAGTAGACATCGGGTTGCTAAAAGGTGGATGGAATGAATTTTCACTTTCGAGATTAAGGAAAGACTCGACTAGAATTTGACGGGATATTAATCAAATACTCGATTTGGAAAAGGGAGTTGTTTCATTTTTTAATGAGGTTGACACAGTAAAAGAACTATCCTCCATATTCCTTGTTTCATTTTTTAAGGAGCTTGACGCAAGACGAGGAACCATGCTTCGACACTTTGTTTCATTTTTTAACAAGGTTAATACAAGAAGAAACTATCCTCGCATGCTGTTTCATTTTTTTAACAAGGTTCATACATGAACAAACTATCCTTTTTAACGAGATTGATACAGGAACAAACTATCCTCACATGTTGTTTCATTTTTTAATGAGGTTGACACAGAAAAAGAACTATCCTTGTGACAATTAATCATGGAGCACAAGAACATGGCCCCCAAGAGGTCCTCATTGGACGGGAGAATGATGCTCTGGAAGGAGCACATGTCAACTGGTACAAATGACAAATCAGGTTCCAATGCCCCCAGTACATAATGTACCATGCCATCTGAGTGATCATCACCAGATGTGGAGACGAAATGGGTAGCCACATAATTGACCTATGGCAGGGAGGGTACTACTTGCAAAAAAGATCCAATAGGGGATGACGGTAGGATTGGAGCCATCTAGTGACTGAAGAATGATAATTGATCAATGGTCACTATTATCCCTTTGTGTGGAAAACAAACCACACAGAAGAGCTAAGAAACAAGAGCTCCCATGACATAAACATAGTCACGCCCAAGGATAAGATCGAAGTCTAAGGGACCTTGGACTACCGTCATGTCTATATAGACAGTCTTTCCTCCCAAAGTAATAGGGAACTTCAGAAGGATCCCTAAAGGTTGACTAGCTTCTCCATTGAAATCCAACAAATTCTGGGTGATAGGCAAAAGCTGTTCGGATCCCAAAGCTTAAGGAAGAGTAGTGCCTTCTATTTCATTAAAACAAGCATAATTTACAAAATTTACACCAAGCCACCAAATTGTGTGGTAATGGGCTTGCAAGGAGTGGACTCGATAGAAATTAAGACTTCATGCCCCCACAAAAAACACTCCCAACCATTTGGGAACATCCAAAAATAAACACCAAGACTCATTGGTACTGCGGACCCTCCCTTCAAAATCCGCGTCATCAAAACCTAATCCTACCTTGAAATCTCCACCATCCAAATGTCTCATGAGATCCAACCCCTGAAATTCATTTCGCATCAGGAAGAAACCCGAAGGATAACTCCTAGACCTCACCAAGCCTTTCGTTTAGTTCCGATTGTTGATCTGCTTAATCCCATCGGACGGTGGAATTGTACCCTTACCGAAGTGATCGCTCTTTAGCGTGCGATGAGGGTGGTTTTCAGACACAGCCCTCATCCACGCATCAAGATTTGTATGGAATCGTTGCCTGAAAATCAAAACTGCCTTCCATATATAAGCGGTGCGATTGCACCTAAACCAATTTGGAAGCGGTTTTGAGTCCCGCTACTGAAACTTGTGAAAAGTTTCCTGCCATCTTTTGTTACTTTCCACCTCCCTACTAAAGGAGATTACTCCATGCCTGACTCCAGGGATGTGCAGAGAAGAGATTCCCACAGTAGCTGAGGTCAACTCTGACTAATCTTCCACCATAGGCTTTTCAGCCCAGGAAAGTGAAACGTGCCAAAAACCGATCATTTCAAATTAGTTTCCTGAGTTTTTCTCTTATACACTTCTTTTTCCTCTTCCTCCTGGTTATGGCAAAGTTCTTTTAGGTTTCTCAACGGCATTTCGAGCCAATCTATCAAAACTCTGCTATCCTTACTTCTAACACCTTAGTTGGCTAGGATATTAGCCAACTTGTTGGCATTTCGACACACATGGATGAGTCTAAGAGTGTGCAGTCCTTGAAGACGCCGTTGAATTTTATGGAGAACCTGTATTAGCCTCCAATGTTTTGAAACTTTCTCTGGCCCCGTTCCATGACTGATTCTTTTCGCTACGTTGATGACTAACACTGAATCAACTTCTATCATTACATTTTGGCGATTGTTCTATTGCAGAAATTCCAAGCCTTGTTCCAATGCCATTAATTCTGCCATGTTGTTGGTGGCTTTTCCTAGATGACCATAGAAGAGGGAGATGATGCTTCCATTTTCATCCCTAAGAACCCCTCCAAAGCCTGCCATGCCTAGGTTGTGCTTTGAAGCCCCATCAATATTATACTTTAAAAAGCCTTCCGGGGGAGGATTCCAGAAATCCTTGACCATTTCCCTCATGTTTATTTTCTTGTCTATACCTTGCGGACTTAGGCCCTGCATGCCTAACTGCCTGAGAATTGAAAACTCTGCTTTTGAGGGAGGATTTTTAGGGAGATCCCTAACTGTAGTGTTGACTATCTCCTTAAGCTGTTTTGAGATTATCTCCAACACGCGAAGAGAGGAACTCTTCTCTTCTTTGAATATTCTTCTGTTTCGCTATTTCCACACATTCCATATGATGAAACTTGGTAACAGAGCCCAGGCAAAATTGAGAACTTCATAATCTGAGAAATTATTCCTCCAATTGGTTAGGGTATTTGTGATGCTGCCTTTGTCTCTATCCAACTGTTTGAAGATGGTGGAAAAAAAATCCCATAATGTGGAGGTGAAAATGCAGCTATTGAGAAGATGTTCCAAGGTCTCCTCTTGGACTTCGTAGAGCTGGCATCTGGAGGGTCCTAGTATAGCTCTCTTCCTGATATTATCCTAGGTTAAGATTTTCCTATAGTGAACTAGCCACATAAAGAGTTTGATCTTCATCAAACCCTTGTGCCTCCATAGCTTCTGCCAAGTTCTGTCTGTAGCTTGGGATTCCATCCCAAGGAGAATCCCTTTCGCTTCCTTAATGTTAAAGTTTCCTTCTTTGTTAATGCACCATCTTAGTTGATCTTGCCCTTCAGTAACTAGAATCATCCACTGATCCAACAACCTCTTAAGTGTCTCTGCTTTACTATTTAGGGTCATATTATCTCTAACCTCTATTTCCTTCCTTGTTCTCCATTTTTCTGTATTGTGAGAATGCTTCCAAAAGTCCTTAAATTTCCATAATCTTTGGTTGTCTGTCTCCTATTTGAGGCCCGTAAATTCTTCTATCAAAAGAGTTGGTTCTTGTTTCCATTTGTCCTCCTAGAATAGTGCCAGATATCCATCTCTGATTTCCCAGAAGCAGTTTTTTTGGACAACCACTTTGTTTTCCCAGGCCTTGTTCCATATGGGAGAGCCCTTTATGTTTCCAGACATTCTTATGATATAATGAGAAAGCCAAGCACTAGCATATTTTTCCTTCTATATGCTTGCCCATTGAGCCTTAGGATCCTTAACCCACCTCCACCAAAGTTTGGCCCCTATAACCTTACTTAGAATCTCTATATCATCCAATCCAAGGCCACCTTGGTTCTTGGGTTTACAAATCTTATCCCATGATATTAAAGCCCATTTTTTCCTTGTTTTCGTCTTTTCCCCAGAGAAAGTCTCTTTGGATGTTTCTAAATTGTTGTAAAACTCCTTTTGGAGCAGGGAGAGCTGATAACATGAAGACAAGGATATCTTGTAGCACTGCCTTTGTGAGAACCAGTCTACCGCCAGATTTAGAGACCTGTATGCCATTTTTTTTACCTTATCTTACATCTTAATGATTAACGGTTCCCATATGCTTTCGAGCATAGGTTTAGACATTAGAGGAAATCCCAAATACTTAGAGGGGAGAGAGTATCTTTGAAATCCAAGGATTCTTGAGACATTTCTCTGGATGGCTATATGTGTATTAAAGAAAAATATTTTAGATTTGGAAATATTAACTTCCATACCTGAAGCTGAAGCAAACTCTTTCAAAATTTGTTTGTAAGCTAGCACTTCCTTGACCGTGGAAATTCCTTTTAGCATGGTATCATCTACAAACTGTTGATGAGTCAGTGCTTGTCCATTCTTCGAAAGTTGTAGTGCTTGAATTTTTCCGGTAGCTCTAGCATGTTTGATGGACTGCCCCAGCCCTTCCATCATGAGGATGAAGAGAAAAGGAGAGAGCAGATCTCCCTGTCTGAGTCCTTGAGAAGGCAGAAAAAGTTCAGAGGGAGAGCCATTAATTAAAATTGAAAAGCTAGAGGAAGTCACCAGGGCCATGACCCATCTGATCCAACTATGATCAAAACCAAATGCAACAAGTACTTTCTTGATATATGTCCAACTTACTTTATCATATGCTTTGGAAATGTTCAATTGCATTATCATACCCAATTTCCTTTCACTGGTTAATGAGTGTACCACCTCATGAGCTTGTATGATGTTGTCTATAATTTGTCTGCCCTCCACATAACTTTATTGTTCCCCAAAAACCAGCGAAGGCATTAAAGGTTTGAGTTTGTTGGCCACCACTTTGGAAATTATCTTATAAACAACGTTGCATAAAGCGATGGGTCTATACCTCTCAGGAGTTTGGGCATTATCTTGCTTCGGAATAAGAGTGATAAAGGAGATATTGAGATCTCTCAAAATGGTTCTGTTCAGCTTGGAGTCTTCCACAACCCTAATAATATCCTCTTTGACAATATTCCAACAAGCTTTGAAGAAATCTACATTGAAACCATCCAGACCTAGAGCCTTACCATTTTTCATTTGCTTGAGGACCTCACTGACCTCCTCTTCGGTAACCGGTCTATTGAGATTACAGTTATCCTCTCTGGATACCAACTTGGGGATATTCTTTATGAGGTCCTTGATGAAAGGAACCCTGTCAAAAGTGTTTTCCTGAGCAATACCTCGGAAGTGCTTAACTAACACTGCTTCTATCTTCTCATGAGATTGATGTATCTGCCCATCTGTGTCCTTGATCGAAGAGATTATATTGTAAGTCCTGTTTTCTATAGTAGATTTATGGAAAAATTTAGTATTTCTCTCTCCTTCTTTTAGCCATTGAACTCTTTGATTTTTGTTTCCAAAAAATTTCCTCTTGATTGCACGGTTTTTCCCACTCTTGGTGATGTTTCTCTACTTGGTCATTTTTGTCCTTGTCAAAACCTTCCTTGATCAAAGCTTGGTCGAGCTCCATTATTTTTTTTATCCACCACTATCTTTCCTGCAAAAATATTACCAAATTCATTCTTATTCTAGGCTTTAAGCTTCAGCTTGATGTACTTTACTATTTTGTGTAGCATGAACATTGTTGATCCTTGGGTTTGCAGATCCTCGACCCACCATTCTTCAATGTCGCTGATGAATTTTGGGTGAGAAAGCCACATTTTTTGAAATATGAAAGGTCTATTTCTTGGGGTGCCTATGCCCTTGATTTCCATTTGAACCGGCCAGTGATCTGAACTTCCGAAGGGAAGAATTCTTGCTATTATTTCCTTGTCTATAACCATGAGATCCTCAGAGATCATGAATCTAACTAACTTGGAGGCTACCTATGAGTCCCCTCCCCTTTTATTGTTCCATGTACAGAGGACATTGTTTGTCACAATATCAACAAGGTTCACGCTTTCTGAAAATATTTGGAAGGTTAAGGAATCTTTATTTAGAGCTATTGTACCTCCTGTTTTCTCCGAGAGAGATCTGATCATATTGAAGTCTCCTCCTAGGACCCAAGGTAGTCTTGCATGTCTAACTCGTAGATCCACCAAGGATTCTATGAACTCGATTTTGTCATCTAACCTTTGAGGGCCATAAACATTTGTGACTAGGTAAGTGTCCCTGTCTCCTATTGGATGTATAACAACTCATAAATAATTCCTTGATGCCTCTGCATCAATTATACTATTTTTTTGGGGATTCCAGAGTGTGAGGATACCCCTTGCTGTATTCTCTGCTTTAACTTCTCGAAACTTGAATCTACTGAGCCATTTACTATGGATTTGCCTTAATTTCTAATGGAGCATTTTGTCTCTTGGACAAAAATTGTATCCGAAGCTACCTGCTTCATTCTATTATTCATCATTCTCTGTTTTCTCGTGCTACCAAGACCTCTAATGTTCCAAGTTGTGAACTTCATAATTCAAGATTGGTAAAGGAGTAACTAGTCAGGTCTTTCATCTTACCTGAGTTCACCATAAGCTTTCCACATTCCATTGGTAGCTCACTCTGTTTTTCCTACCTCTTGTTTTCCCTTGATTTCTCGGTGCTAACCCCGGAGTCATTTTTGCTGCTTTCATCTCGTCATTGCTCTGTCTTTCAATGTTCTTTACCCCCTCAAACCCTTTTCCTAGGTTTTCCATAAGAATAGTTGTTGTATCTGATTGAGCTCTTCTGGTGGTAGTGATTCTACCCCACCAGTTGTTCCCTGAGCCAAGAACCCTTCTAGATCCAGGTTTTCTCTGTCCAGAATCTCCTGAAGCTCATTGTCCTCCATATCCATATCACTCTGGGTCATTTCCTGATCCATTTCCAGCTCTGATTCATTAAACATAATCCCCTTCTATTTTTCGTTTTCCCGTGTCTGATCTCTTTCTTTATCCTTTTCCTTCTTCTCGTAATCTTCATTCATAGCTTGATCTTATACTGTCATTTCTTCCTCTTCTTCAAGAACTTGGAACTGGTCATGGCTACCCTTTTTTCCTTCAACATGGTATTGCTTTGTCCCTTTTTTCCGCTTTTCCCTTTATGAACTACTTTGTGGAAGCTATCTGTGGCTTTCATTGCGTTCGTTTTGCTTATTTTATCTACTTGACTGAGGGGGAAATCTTTTAGAAGGTGCCCATGTTCATGGCATCTATGACATCTGAATGGAGTATGTTCATAGTCAACTGTTTGCACCCATTCCTCATCAAAAACCTCCAAGATGACTTCATCCATAAGAGCTTCAGATAGGTCCATTTCCACACAAATCCTAGCAAAAGAAGTGTATTTCCCCTCCTTGTGGCTTCGGAGGCTTTGATAAATCGTCCTAATTTATTGCCTATGGCTGCAAGGGATTCAGTTTACTAATAGTCAAGAGGTAGAGAATATAGTCTTACCCAAACTGGAACCGAAGTAAAAGTTTCCTGCTCTGGAATGAAGTTTGTCATCCATGGTCTCATATAGAGTCCTGCTACTGCATAGAAGTATGGCTCGCCTTCAAACACGCTGTCCTTACCTTCAATGTTAGTGAACACCACAGTACAAAAACCTTTGGACCCCAGATGTAGACCAATGCTACCTTTGGGCTTCCAGTGGTATCTTATCCATGTTTGCAAAGCTTTTTCGGTGGGCCATAGCCCCATGAATTTGCATATGATTGCATAAGTACGCATGTGATCTCTGTGCTCCTGCAGTGCTGGATTATTTAAAACTACTCTAGGAGTAATTTCAGCTTTGGGTTTTCACTGACTCTTCTGATTTTTGTCTTTTGTTCCCTGTGTTTTGTCATTTTCTTCCTTGTCTTTTGTACCATCCTTCTCCTTCGCTTTAGTGCTTTCTTATTCCTTCTCCTTGTTATTTCTACCTTCCTCCACATCACCTTTTTCTTTCTCCAGAGGCCTCTTACTCCTGTTGGCCACTACTTCCTTATAGGAGGGAGTGGAACTCCCTCCTCTGCGCCGCTCCATGGAGAGAAACCCGCTGCAGAAGTTGTTAACCCTAGTCGCCTCTATTCAATCGCCTCTTCTTTTCATCCTAGTGGATGAATATTTTGTCGAGGGAGAGTCCATTTTCATACCAAACAAGAAAAGAAAATTAAATTTGTTTGGGGATTAGGAATATCAACAAATAATAAGGATATATATCTTATGATTATTGTAGGGCTTGGTATTTGTTTACTCCAAAACTTTTCATCAATAGATAATTTTTGGTGATTCAAATATGTGATCGAACAGATAATTGAATTTAGAGAAAAAGATGAGTAGACCCTTGCTTCTATTCTACACTGAATCTAATTAATAGTGGATAAATTTGA
This sequence comes from Pinus taeda, assembly GCA_000404065.3. Lineage (NCBI taxonomy): Eukaryota > Viridiplantae > Streptophyta > Pinopsida > Pinales > Pinaceae > Pinus > Pinus taeda. The sequence continues at coordinate 42,403 of APFE030387175.1, forward strand.
TCTGATTGAATTCTTTCATGTCAAAAGAAATCTCAACACTGTGGCTAACTCTTTGGCTAAACAAGGAGAGCAGATTGATGATAGAGGTTTAACAGTAAAAGGAAGGATTTGAATAGAATTTTTTATGTCTTTGATATTCAGGTGCATTATACATAGAATAAGGAGTCTGGTCTTGTTATTTGAACCGACCTTGCATTACTATGAATCCTCATTAAATGTAAGATTGTGGCAGCTTCAGAATGCAATAGAGATTTGTGTCAATGCCGCCTCTTGGATAGTGAATGTCATACTTTCCTGGGAAAATGATAGTTGGAGAAGGAAAGATGTGATTATTAAAGCCAATCACATGTGCGAGGTTCTCATCCTTGCATTAGAAATTAAGTTTTCATTACATTTAAATCCGCCTTAATTGCAATCTTTCCATTATGGCCTCTGCACATTTTGTTTTCGTGAACAGGGTTGGCATTAATGACTCATGTAGTGGGATCATTTCAAGGAAATTGGGTTCAAAAGTATTTATTGATCGATGGGGACAGAATGGAAACAAAGCATTTGCAATTAGAGCCTTAATTTGTTAGATCTATCAACAAGTTTGGTGCAATTTCAAAGTTATGGAGTGCGATTTTGAGGATGCAGAGGAAGAGCTTGGCCTCATGATTTCCAAAATGGCAGGTGCTCTAGAGTTCGTCATTTCTTTGATATCTCGACATGCAAAGATGATTATGAAATAATCTCAAGTCGAGAATGAACTATTAACTTAATGACTGGGATTTCTAGAACTCAAGATGGATCACCTTCAGTTGGTGAACAAAATTCTATAATTTCAAGTGGAAAATTTGGCACATGGTGACGTAGGGAATGTTGTTGAGGTACATAATAGAGTAGTCATGGACAAGATGGAGTAGCCCAAGAATTCTGAACAACAGGAGGGGTGAAACTTCGATCTTGTTGATGACCAGGAAGTCACCCCTTCTCAGTTGGAAATGGAATATAATGAAGCCTAGGTCGCCTCTACCATGGAGGATATGTAATCTCATCCAATTTCTAATTTTTTATCATGTTATGCAAATATGCAATTTTTTTTGATGTGTTTTAGAGAATATATGGAGGAAATCAATTCATACTAGTAATTTATAGTTCATGGTTAATTAGTGATAGTTTTATATGGATGTTTTGGACAGTAGTAGCGAAATGTCTAGAATATGATGTACAATGCTATGGCCTTCAAGCCAGAATTTGCATGAACCATTCCTATGTATATGTGTGTGTGTGTGTGTGTCTGTTCTGCTCTTGACTTGGAGAAATCCAGAATACTAGAAATACGAAGAAATATAGCCCAAAACACAGAATTATCACATGAAATGAGAAAATCTGTAAATTATTTTATTATTTAGAAAAAAATACAATGTTCACTTGCCTCTTTTAGGGGGAAACCTCTAGCAGAGAATAGCTTAGTTACAATAAGACTCGATGATGTTTCCCTTACTAACTAAGACTATTTATAGCTAAAAAACCTCGAAAACCCTAACTACTAGTGGTCCTTTGCATAACATGGGTTAACCACTTTATTTATTAACTATGGCCTGTTTACAACTACTGTGGTCCCTTTTCTTTAATGCGGGTCAACCACATACAATTATTAATAAAATATTTATTGATTCTCTAACTAACTATGAGTCTAACTCGGCCCATTGGGCTTATTACATAAATAAAGGGGGTTAGGGTTGGACCCTAACATGCCCTCTTGTTATCCGGGAAAACTACTGTCCATTCAGGGTTGCTAGTCCCACTAAGATAGGTAGCTATCTTAGAAACAAACTAACTAAAGTTACTTTCATTTTCCTTGCTTGTTTCCTCTCCCCTTTGACAGATCTTTGTCGCTCCTTCCTCACTTGTCCCGCTTCAAAGAACACCTGTAGAGTCAAAGCAACATAATACGATCAAAGCATAGAGATCTACAATCATAAACAATATAGGATCAGGATATATATTGGCCATACAAATGCATATATCAATCATACAAGAATATGGAGGAAAACTCAAATAGATTTATTGATAGAAGTAGTAGAAGAGAGGATTACAACCCAATGATCTGACCTAGCGCCATCCTCCCAGCATGAAAGCCCTTATTCACCTTATGAAAAGCTAGATCACCCAACACTATGATGTTCCATAAAGAAACCAACAACACTTCCTTAAGATGCAAAATTCCAACCTTTGGATCTCTACGATGAGGGATCCATATATAGATGTTTGCAGGTGGGTAAGTCAGCTTCTGGGTTTTTGATTAGTGTCATTTCTCTAATAGTTCTCAATTCTACTTGGATATTTCATGATTTCTTACTCATCCCTTGGTGAATTCAGAGAGGCGAGTGTCAGAGGAGAAGTTTCTGAAAGATTCCATGATCATCCACCTTGCAAACTGTCTCTTCCATTTGTCTACTCTCGCCTATCGCACCCCATAGAAGGGCTTTTCAGTATGCATCACACCCCTCGTGTGCATTAGGTGGGATGCATCGTACTTTGACCATGGAGCAGG
>APFE030387181.1:0-20678 GCA_000404065.3 Pinus taeda
CCCCTCTTAACCACCTGAAGAAAATGATGCTACTGCGATCATAGGAGATGTTTTGAACCCATATTTTGCAGAAGTTAGCATTGCTGGCTGCACAGAAGAAAACAGCGTTGCTGAACCCAGAAGTGAAAGCTACCATGAAGGTTATGATCAAAATGCTGCATGGAATTTTTGGGGATGATGTGATTAGTTGTGACCTGAGGATTGGTGGTTTTGGTGATGTGTATGCTTTTCCGTAAGAGGGCATGGAACAGTCTTTGAAGATTCTGAAACCATCATCAAAGATCACTTTTGAGGTGCACAGTCCTATGAAGAATATACAGCGGATCCAGAAGAGGATAGTTTTGGTGCTGACCTCTGCGTTAAACATAATGAAGGCAAATCATATATGCTGTATTTTGATGGGTCACCACTGACCAGTCTTTAATGACGAGCATCATGAGAAGGAAGTATTCCTTAAACTTCATGTGATGGACAGCAACTTTGTTTCCCTGGAAGAAGAATATAATGGGACTTTTGGCATCCTTAAGGCATGTCTGAAGACTGATTTTGAGGACAGACTTTTGAAGACACATCTAAATGACAGTGCTAGCGATGAATGGAAAGGACGTGTGCCAGGTCAGAAAGGAACTTCATGTGATGGACAGCAACTTTGTTTCCCTGGAAGAAGAATATAATGGGACTTTTGGCATCCTTAAAGCAGGTCTGAAGACTGATTTTGAGGACAGACTTTTGAAGATACATCTAAATGTCAGTTCTAGTGATGAATGGAAAGGACGTGTGCCAGGTCAGAAAGGAAGTGAGGAATTGGAAGGCTTCATTGCTGTTTGTTCAACTTATGCTAGTGCCATAAAACAGAGTGAAAATTGTCTTGTGGCAAAGGCTGATTGAACTTGTGATTAAGGAAAAAGGTAAAGGACAGTTTGAGGAACGGCAGGAAGAGATCAATATGGAGACCCTTGATCAACTTCAACACCAAAATATTATGAGTGATTTATTTTATAAATTGACACTGGAACCAAAGCACTAGAACTCTAGACATATGATTATTAGTAACACAAGACCTGTCGATAGTGATCCTGAGGCAGAAGGCATTGATAGGATGGAATCCTTGAGGTCTGTTTATAAAGCCAAATAGGCAGGAGTTTCAAGCAGACCTGTTTCAAGTGAAAATACCTTTCCTTTTATGTTCCAGATACGACAATGATTTCAGACTTTATGATAGGGAATGTTTGATCTTTAGACTTTTACCAAGGAAATTGTTTGAAGATGTAAGGTTTCAGCAAAGTTTGAATTCAAGCAAGGAAGTGATCTCGTATGCCTTCACTTTGTCAATATACTATTTGGCATCTTCATATGGTAACCATATCCATTGGTGAGTGTAACACTGTAAACCAATGTTGTGAACATCGACATTGGGATAAAATCGGCAAGGGTTTGGGAAACCAAAAAATTGTAAAAATCAGGAAAATATCGGTAAATAATCAGCGAACACTGGCAAAATTAAGATACCATAAAAATATCTTTAAAAATTGGCAAACTTCTGCTATGCCAAAAAATCGTGATTTTGAGATAAAATCGGGATGTTATTGAGATGTTCGCAACACTGGTGTAAACCAATTCTCTCAGAATTTGCAATTTGCAAGGTGAAACTTGGAGGTTTGAACAAGTAGACGAGTATGAGAATACAGCCAGATTCCAATAAAGGTCCTCTCTACAGTCATGGACTTTTTTGTGATTGGCCATTTATTTTGGTTCTGTCAGGATTACAAATGAAAGTGCAAACTCATGACAAGAATACTCCTAACCGCAGCTCAAACTGTACCTCTGTCATAGAGAAGAATCAATGCGAGATTACCTTGATGAGTGGAGTCTTCTCTCTGGACTGTATATTGCAACAGGAAGTTCATGGTAATTATGAGCATGGTAAGGACAACTGTACCTTTTGTATGAGAAATAGAGCCTTTAATTTTGGACCTCGGTGCAGCAGAGCCAAATTATGCCCAAATAAATCTTGCACAGTGCTTATGGAGAATACATACAATGATCCAATCCTCACATTTGATTTTGAAAATACACATGGAGGGGCTGCCTTTCATTATGCTGAATTTTATGAAGATTTATGTCCAATTTTTTTTAAGTGTAATGAACTTGTGGATTTGAGATTCTGTAGGGATGTTTTAGCTCATCTTTATGGAGACAACTGTATGCTCCTTCAGCCTCCCAAAATCGTTGACGGTACCCAGTGTTTGGCAATGGTCATGGCTGCACTCACAGATGTCAGATACACAAACTATGCAGCAGTGGCACAGTCCTCTTCAATACTCATTTCTACTTGAAGATATGGTTAAGTCAAGGATATTCAATTTCTTGCATTCTCCAACTGTGAATAAGGGGCCAACAGAAGATAATTCATATTTTGATGTCTCTCTCTTTGCTATGCTGATCAGCCACAGGGGCAGAGTTCATTTTGTTGACAGTTGAAATTCTGGGGTTCTCAGGTGTCCCCAAGAGGGACTGTTGTCCCAAAATTTGAGCCAACCCATAATCTTGTTGGTATCCATAAGGGTGTCCTAGTGAGACTTTGAAAATATAATGGGGACAGTTACTGTGACACCAGATGAGGATTGGAGCTGAATAAGGTTTGGACAGAAATTGATGGACAGCCAGGATGATGTACTTCAGGCCTTGCCTCGTGGCCACAAACTGGAGCAGCTGTCTCAGTCACATATTTCTTCATCTGACAATGATGTATATGCAATAAATATTATCATGAATCCGAGGGAGAAAGGTTAATTTTGACCTGGTTATAAGCAGGGCTTATATACCTGACATGGGTGAGTTCAGTCTCCTTGAACAACTAAGCTTGAAGATGGCTCTTCTTGTCATCGTTATGTTAGCAGATGGAGAAATCAGTTTAGTAATGAAGGGAATCAAACATGGGACATACGACTACTTCCTCAAGCCTATACACATTAAATAGTTCAAGAACATATGCCAGCATGTTATTAGAAAAAACAGAGGAATTAGGGATGAAATTTGGAGCATTCATGTAGTGCTGATACACATGTTGAAGGACAGAGGGCAGAGGTTTGATAACCTGTCGATATTAAGGTAACTCTGTTCCAAGTCACTTGCCCCTTGTTCTTCACAACGAGGTAACTTCCATGGCTTTCTTTATCACCAAATTTGTGCTTTTTATTTTGATACAAAATCTGGACAGAGCTGAAGTATTGTTGTTAATTCTAAGATAATTGATGGGGGTGCATGATTGCAACTGCATATATGGTCTGATAAAGATGTTGAATGCTGGCTGGTTACAAAAAATATATATATGCAGGTGTCTGTGGATGGCAACCTCCAGCTTATGTGTAGGGTCTAGCTCTCTTTTTCCAAGAGAGCCCCCTAATTTTGACATAATCTCAAGTCTCTGCCCTCAATGCTCAAGGGATCAACCTCAGAGGCATCATTCCAGTGAGATATCTGCCAAGAAAGCAAGTGTTCCTTGTTGTTATAGCTAAGATTATTTTTAGAGGGATAATGTGCTTTCAAATAGCACCTGGCCTTAATCCCATATATGAGACCAGATACTGTCCTCGGTGACAGTTTAACCTCTTCACCAAAAGGAAGGGATTATTTTTTTTTTCTCCTTTTTCGAAGGTGGCAAAATATGATCTCTTAGCTCATAGCAAGTAGATTATAAATCTTACTCTAAAATCAAAAGGCAATGCCAAAAGGATGATTTTCAAAAGCGTTGAAACAAATGCAAAGCAACCTTTCTCACATCGTCAACAGGTCAAGCTCATCATTACTGATTAATTTAGTGGTTGGGGCAGCATTTAGGCTTGAATATTTACAATTTATGTGTGTGTGTGTGATGATCCATTATGACGACTACTGAAGATGACCTTAAAACATGACTGCCTAAGCTGACCTTTAGTTTTGAAGGTTTATAATTAATTCAAAGAAAATTACGGGGTCAACTTGTAGCAAGGGGTGTGGCTTGAAAAAAAAAATTACAGGGAAGCAAGGGGGGTAGCTTGAAAATGGTTACATGTTGAAGAATACTATTCTTAAGGTTGATGTGTATGTTTGCTAGTATGTGCTGCTGGCATAAGTAACCTTTTTATTAGGGTTGAGCATTCACTTTGTTGCATTTGGGAATCCATTCACCCACTTGGAATTTTAATGAGGGCTTAAAGGACCACTCATCCACTTGACCAATATCACTTGGAGGTTGTGTTGCCGATTTCTTGGAGGAGGAGGAGAATTGAAGGGCTTTTGGAAGCTGGACACTGCACCAGCAACCCCCTTTCTGCTCGTCATTTATTGGAGGTGGGTCAGTTGTGTGGGTTTATCCCCCTTGATCTTTCAATCTTTAACATAATTGCCCTTATATTTTGTAATTTTTAATAATTAATTGTTGAAGAGGGCCTTTTTGCCCCTCTTGAGGCTAGTTTAGGGGATTTTAGCTTATAAAAATATTATTTTTATATGAGGGAAGTTGAGCACCTCCTCTACAAATAAAGGTGCACTTCGTCTAATTTGGTCATGGTTAGTTTGGGGGAGAAATCCCTTAGCAAGTCTGAAATTTCTGAAATTTTCTCTTTTTTCTTGATTTTGGCTATGGATGGATGAGTTGAGCAACCTTTTGGGGAGTAAATTTTGATGTGGATTGTTATCTCTTCTTGATGGATATTGGTCAGTGTTGCAAACATCTTGATTTTATCGGGGTAGAATCACGAAATTGCGATTTTTTGGCCTAGCCGATTTTTGTCGATTTTTACTGATATTTTCGTGGTATCTTAATTTTGTTATTGTTTCCTAACTTTCACCGATATTTTATTGATTTTTACGATTTTTTGGTTTTTTAGACGCTTGCCGTTTTATCTCGATGCCGATGTTTGCAACATTGATATTGGTAGATCTTGATGGGACAACCTTGTTGATGTGGATAGACTTCTTTTCATGGATGATTATTGGTGAATTTTGGTGGATGCATGATAAAATTGATTAAGCTATCTTTGTGCAATCTTGCTTCTTGTTGATGGAAAAGGGTTATAAAATATTCACGATGGTCTTGCTGGTATTTTTATCTCTTTGTTCTCCTTGAGCAAGATTTTCATCAAGTTATTTTGAGGCGGCCTTGGTTAAGCTCCCTCCCTTATTTATCCTTGAAAATTGCAAGGTGCCTAGCCCAAGCCTCTAGGGTACACTGGTTAGTCTGCGCTAGTCTTTGATTTTAAATCTGCTCCAAGCCTCTTTGAACCTTTCATCAACCCCTTTTTGAGATGACCTTGCTTAAGTTCACTCCCTTATCCTGTCTCGGAAGATAGAGAGACGCCTAGGTCAAATTTCTAGGACACAGAAGCTAGTCTGCTCTAATCTTTCAATTTAAATGCGTTTCATTTCTCTCTAGTGTGCAGTTCCTTGACTGCATATACCACCAAAAAAATATATGCAATTGGAGGGTTAAGATCCAATGAGATTCCATAAAGTTGGTTCCATTTTATCCCTTACTAATTAATAGGTGGTCGGGTGCCTTACTAATTAATAAGTGGATAAAGTCCCACTATTATAGATGTCATAACGATGACCTCCAATAGCGTGGATCATCAAGCGCCCAAGTTGACTCGTTCATGAAGATGCAGAGTACCAACAACTAGATGCTAAGCCTATGGCAAGATGATTCGGCCATCAAATCTTGCTTGTTGATAAAACCCCTGGGGAAGGACACTTCCAAGGGGAATAGCAGAACATGAGCAACCAAATCAGCATAGTCTATCTATAGCAAGTGAGTGGCCTAGGTTATATGAAAGCAACAAAAGGCTTTGCACTTCTGCCCACCTTGATGTGGAGGATGGAGTCCTACTCAACACGTTCATAAATTATTTGACTTCTATTTCTGCCTTGCTTGCACACCTAAGTTAATGTGGGAAAAATCCTCATGCCCACTAGGTGTGGCCTTGGTGGCAAAGCTTAGAGACGGGGCTGTCACCTAATCCCAACGTTTTCCGTATAGGCTCACTCCTAGCTAAAGCCAAGGGGGGTGGACCCAAAGGATGGATTTTAAAGGAAGGCATGTTAAAGTAACAAGATCTAGGATAGAGTTAATACATTAGAACATTCACCATTCAACAATTTGAAAGATAACTTGAAAGCAAATAAATAATAAGCAAGTTTAAACGACCATGAACATATAAGTATCAACAATGTAGATAAAACAAATGAATTCAACAAAATAAATCCTGCAAGAAAATTATATGTGAGTAGACCAGTGCCAATATACTCGCAAGAAATAATATTGCTTAAGATGAAACCATAATACTTGCATGTAAATCATATCTTTCAAGTTGTGAAGCATGGGTTCGCAAACTCGTCCCAGGTTCTCGTCCCCACGAATTGGGTGTTGGAGTGGGTACTTCCCAGGTGAACCCACACGAACCAGGTTTGTCCCATAAGAACTCGATACTCAATAACTTTGGGCTGGGTTCGTTTGCTTAAACGGGTTTGTTGAACCCTGAAAATGGGTGCCTGGCGGGTTCTTATGTGGTTGGTTGTCTGTTATAGCCTGTAGAAATGTCTACCATGTCTGCGATTTGTGGGAATTTTTTCCATGGTGTTTTGCCAAATTTGTGTGCTCTAGTTCTAGCATTCTGTTGTTTGTGTGGCTTCTCAATTAATAGTCTTCAGGTTGGGCATTGGTTTGCGCTTTTGTCCGCTTACTGTTTTCCAAATTGAGTTTGTCAAGGAAAGATTTGCATGGAATATTTTAGGGTTTCCACGATTTTGGGAAAAAATTCTTGTGTTTCCCTCAAATATTTGTTTTAGGAAATTTGGGTCTTCTCTGGGTGTTTCAATAATGTTTCATCAACAAACAAAGCGGCTTGTTGTTGCCTATTGTGGGGTTTGCTGCTCTGTTGAAACATGTTGTTGCCATTTGTTTTTGCTGTCTCTCCTTGTAATAATTGCCTAGATGTTCTGCTATTGTTTTTGTAAGCCTTCACATCTTCATTCATCTTCATGAAAATCTTCAATCTTGGGAATGGGAGTGCAAATGGAGAGTCGACCACTTCATTCAATGGTTACAAATCTTGTCATTTGTTGCATCATTTGCAAGAGGTTATCGTAGGGATCTTCCATATTTCAAGTTATGCAACCATTGCTTCATTGATGTCTACCTAATGGCTTGTTGATGTGTTCACTTTCTATTAGAAACCTAGTCTAACCTTGTGCCCTATATGTACAAGAATGGTTAGACAAGGTATTTTTAAATAGTATTATCATGATTCACATCAATATGTAAATTGCAATTTTCACTTGATTTCAAAGTGAATGTTCATGTTTAAGTATTTAAATGATTTATTTTTCATGTAAGTTGGAAGATTTCAAAATTCATATATATTAATTTATAAAATATAAAATATATATAAATTATAATATACCCCTGACGAACCCACGTACCTTTTTTCAAAAAGTGACGCACATGTCCTCACACTCGTCTCGGTACCCGTTCCCGTACCCACGTTTCTTGGCAACATAGCTTTCAAGATGCAATACATTGCAAAATGGAAAATTTCCAAACAAACGTTAATAGAAGAGATATTTGGAAATGTGAGCAATAAGATACAACCTGCAAAAGGAAAGCTTGTACTTTGAAAGAAATGCTCCAATAAAACATAGTAACATAAACTAGCCATGAGCAACAATTTAGACAAGTACAATAGGATTGCAAGTAAGATATGATGCCCATAAATCAAGTTGATGTAAAATGAGATGATGCAAGTCTAGACTATGTGAACAAACTAGATAAGGCTCTGTTTTTGGCGATGAATTTCATCCTAGGATGTTTTAAGTCTCACCACATTATGTGTGTTTCTAAACACAAATAATCGGCAAAGTTTTTCCCTCCAGCTTAAACCCCAAAGATAGGGTGGAATTTACTAACAAAATCTTAGGTGAGTCCTAGTGTTATATCGATTCTTTATAAAAGTGATTTGGGAATAATTTATGTTATTTGGCTAAATTATTTTATTACTAATCACTTGGTCTACTAAATCATATTGTGTCGCATAATTAGGTAAATAATATGAGGGTCTATAACGAATAGGTATTCCACCTTTAAGGGTTGAATTTGTAATATCTAATGTAAAAAATATTTGAGTGCATGGTCCCTCGCAATCAGACACCATGGCTAAAGTATTTGAGGGTGGAAAAATTGATTAATACCCTATTGTGTTAATTAATTAATTTTTATGACAAAAATAAAATAAAAACCTAAGCCAGAAAATTAATTAGTTTAGAGTCAAAAAATTAATTTTAGAGAAATTAATTTCTCCAAGTGGAAAATGACCAAAAAATTTGTGCGTCAAAAAGAAGCTAATTTTGAAGGTCCCCAACCAAGGCAAAAATGGTTATTTTTAGAAAAATTGAGCCCTTGAACCTTGGTGGTTATGTCAAATTTTTGAGGAAATTAATCCAAAATATTTATTTTTAGATTAGTGAAGAAAGGTTTTTAAGAGAAATTCGAAAATTCCTCAAAAATAAATATTTTCGACTATGGAGATTAAAAGATCATCAAAATTTTTTCAACGGTCAAGATTATTTTCACGGGGATCAGGCCAACTAGTTGTTATTTTCCACTCGAGAGGATTTCTCTATATATAGAAGCCATTTTACTTCTATTTGCATATCTTTGGTCAATGTAAATCTTGTAAACGTTGGTATTGACCAATTGATCTGCTGGGAACGTATGAATATCATAATAAAAGACTTTGGGGTTCAGTTCATGGTGTCTTTGTCTCATTGATTTGTGGTACATGCTAGTTATGTGCTAATCTTATATTGTGCATAATTTTTATATGAGCTTGCTATTTCATTTATCGGTGATTAGAACATTCTATTGGCAGATTTTCGGTCTATCTTAGGTGATCTAATTCACCATATGTCTAACAAGTTTTCTTGAAGAAATATTATAGAGATCTGCAGGTACACTAGCCCTTGGGCTCCAAGTTCATAGACTGTGGGCATGGGTTGATTTTTTTTGGCCTCCAAGATATCTATGTGATTCTCTTACTTCTCTAAGACTTTGATTAATACCCTAACTTTCAAAAATACAATGATCCATTGTCATTGTTTAAAAAATAATTTTCTCATAAATATTTTATTTACAAGCATTGTATATTTGTATATATCTCGTAAATATTTCTTTTGTAAGATAATTTTGTAAAATAATTTTCTTTGTAAAATATATTCTTCTAACCCTCATTTTGTAGCAATTTGGGATTGCAGTTTTTATTTTAAATTTTGTGTATATTGGGGTTTTGGGAAATTTTATTTTCAATTGTGTAGGTGAAATTCAATCTATTCAAGAAGAGTTGTTAGGGTTTTGAGCTAGATCTAGGCCCTTGAAGGTAAGATCTAGTTTCCATTAAATTTGCAGGGTCAGCATTCAAAAAAATTGCAGTGATTTGGGAAATCTTGAAGATCTAAAGTAAAATTCAATTTTTTGCAAGAGTTTGAAAACTCTTTTTAGGGCCTCCTAGGCCCAACATTGCCTCCTAACCATAGTCGTCATCCCTTTTAGGCCTTTTAGGCCTAGCCACAGGCCTTCGTGGCCTCCTTCCCTAGATTGCAACCCTCTAGCCCCTCTCCCGTGGCCCTTCTTTTCCCTTTCTTGGCCTCCTCTCCTTCACTGCCCCTTATTTCTCATTTGTTACCCTTTGTCTGCCTCCCTCACCCTTGCCATGGACCCCATGGCCTCGTCTCCCTCTGTTGCTCTCTCTTCTCTTGTTGTCACAGGCCTAGAAGACCTCTCCCTTGCCTCAACAACCTCCTCTCCCTTAGACGGCAGGCCTATTAGGCCTTTTTGCCTTGATCACAGACCCTTAGGGTTTCTTTCTAGCCTAACCGCAGGCCTTAGGGCCTTTCTCTAGCCCTTAGCGAACCCATTACCTTAGCCACTAGCCTTATTAGGCCTAGCGTTGCCTTATCTTGGCCTCTTCTTACCCCCTCTCATCTCTAATTTGGGCATCATTAGATTCCTAAAGCTAACACTTGGCGTTTTGCAGAGAATTTGGAAAACTTTTATGGTTGTAAGTGGCCTAACTATTGAAAAAATCCTGGGCAAATTCTCTAGTCCTCTGCTAGGCCTAAAGGCCTATTGGTTTGCTCACTCAAACCCTAAGCCTCCTCACTGTTTACTCACAACTATCTTATCATTTGATAACAGAGGCACAAAGCTCATTAAAGTGGCCTAAATTTCATTAACAAGTCCTCTAAACAAATTAAAAAAACATTGCATAAATTGGGTATCTATTTTTGAGCTAGATTTCATGAAAATTGGATGACTGTCATAAGCACTTTGAGGTCTAATATATAATAGTGGCATTGGCATCTAAGGGGAGCTAATCCATTAAGAAGTTTCAATTGGGAAAGTGATCTAAACACTTGGACTAGCTCATTTGCATTTGTGCATTCACAGGCACATCACACTTTGCATCTTAAGTGCTCTAAACTAAATTTACTCACTGTTGTCATAAAGTTTACTTGTTACTCATTTTAGAACATAAGTAACATTAAAGTTTACACTTGATTATGCTCTATTAATAATAATTGCTCATTGTGGAAAGGATTTGTTTAGATTGCTTAAATGTGCTATTGTGAACAAGATTACTAGCATCTAACATTGTGTTTTCTTGTGAGCTCCTTAATCTCCAAAGTTTCAAATTTGCCCCTAATAAGCTCACTCACACAAGCATATAAGCTAAAATTTAAGATCTTGTTGCTTGGTTAATGTTAATTTTAGGTATGTTCTATGCTGAGAGCAAATTTACTTCAATTTTCCATATTAGCTCAACATCAATTCCAAATTAGCAATCACATTTAGCATGATAGTAAAATGTAGATAGAACATAAACATAAATCGCACAAAACAAACCAAGACAAAAGGACACAAGATGTGGTGCCAACTAGGGACAAACCTCAATGTGGGGAAACCCTTGATCAATTCTTCTTATGTTTTTCAATAGTTCAGCAGAGAGAGAGATAGTACGTATACATCAGAAGTCAACATTTTGACTTGATAAAATAAGAGCAAAGATCTTCTCTAAGAAGATGACACATGAGGTAGCTAATCTGAACTCAGGTGAAGGCACATTGCTTCAACGAATCCTCCAAGGTGACTCCATCACCATGATGCACCTCACTGTGTTGCACCACATCATCATGTTGCACCCGACACTGTGTTGCATCCAATCACTATGATGCATCCTTCATGCTGCACTATTGTACCCTTCATTGCACTATGCATAATGTAATACATCATCATCATGTTGCTGCAATGCATTCTTGCTGCTACACTACTCACATCAAGCTGTTGCACCTATCATCATCAAGTTGCTGCAATGTATCAGGTTGTTGCCATACATCCATGCCCATCATCACCATGCTGTACCATTGTGCTGCATCATACTACATTCATTGTGCTGCATCATACTACATTAATACTGTAAGGGGACAGACTTAGCTGCTTGCTATGGCTTGCAGCCTAGCAAAGCAGCTAGCTATAGCAACCCTTCAAATCAAGCTCATCACCAATATGCCCAGACAGTCCTTAACGTGCTATCATCTACAACATCATGGCAGAAATACAAGACTTCTAATGGGCCACTCTTAACATCAGATAAGGGCTGCCTAATAAGTCTTCTTCCATGACAGCTTCTAAACAATGGTAGTCCTTTTCTTCCATGTTGGAAGTTACACTACCCTTGGTTAAGGGTTCCTTCTGCTAGCTGCATCTTACAAACAGTGATATTCTAGCCAGTGTATAGGGGACTTTCACTGTGTATAAGGGTCAGCAATTAGGGCTCTTTTAGAACTGTGGATTGGTCTTCACACGCTGTTAGTTAAGACCTCTCCCTCCGCGTCTTAGCTCAACCTTTAGGACTGCGGCTAGGGTAACATAGAACAACAGCTAGGGCTCTTGTCTCCTTATGCTGTAGATAAATCCCTTATTAACTGCGTCCTAGGGTATATAAACATCTCTCCTTGCTGCGTTATAGAAGCCCTTTTTGGGCAGCGAAGGAGCCTCCCTAAGTCTCCTTCATGACTGCAATTAGGGCATGTTTCCTTGACAGCGTTTAGACTTCTTTTGGACAACATTGAGTGGCATGTAGAAACTCCGTCCTTGCTACTAGGAGACCCTCATCTTAACTGCATATAAGACACCTTTTGACTATAAGTAGGGCTAGGGTATCTCCTCTTCGGGCAGCGTATCGACTTCCTTTAGATAGTGTTTAGAGTTAGGGCAAACCCTCTAGGGCAGCGTATTCTCTTAATGGCTTCTCCTTCCACCAAAACCCAAAGGCAAGAGGAGAGGAAGAGATCACAAGAAGAGTGTGTGTCCAAATGACTAGCAAGCCACCTCTTTTTATACTAAAACGTTGAGCACAAGTGGGGGCAATTTGGTTGCTAGCTGACCTTGACGAATTGTCCCATAACACAAACAAATTCATATCTCCATGAATACATGTCAGAATCAGATGATCTTTAGATCAATCCTACACCTCTCGACGAGAGGAATCCAAGAAAAATATCAGCTGCCATGAATAAGTAGACCCACATCGAGTTTGGCTCTAGTTGCCAATTCTAACAATTAATATTGCTCAAATTGATTGGATATTGGCATCTCTTGTTGGCATTGAGGATCTATTTACAATGTTGGCATTATCTAAAGCCCCTAATTATCTAAAGAACATTAATCCTCTTGAGCAATCGTCATTGATATTTTTCATACAAGTGTTGATTATTCTAAGTAACATATTTTGGATAAGTGCTCTAGTTCTCTTTTACTTGTCATCATTATCATTTTTGTTTCATGGTTAACATTTATCTGTGAATGATAATTCTATCTTGGGCATATTGATAATTTATTGTTTAAGAACATTTATCTTCTTGTTATATATCTCTTGGCTATCTCTTGTATTTTGTTGGCACTTGTGATATTGAGCACTTCATCTTGTGGAAGATTGTCTCTCATTCATTAAGTACTCTTGTGTGATAACTAAAGATCAAATTGTAAACTAAGTACTTAAAGTTGTAAACAATCTTAACTCAAGATCACTCAAGCATCTTGCATCACATTCTAGATCTAGATTTGCATTAATAACTTATCTCCAACCCTAAGCTTGGTTGATAGATAAATAGGGCCACTCTTCATCTTGTAGCTTGAGAAGGATAGACCATCTCTAGTGGTTAAAACAGTGACCTTCCAGTCGTCAGAGCCACAATCTCTGTAGCGTCAAAGGCACTGGGTATGTTAGATTTCAAGGAGAAGTATGATTAACCAAGACTTTGCTTACTTCACCTTGACTTCTCTCTACCACCTACTCTTGAGACTAGCCTCAAAATAGCTAGGGATTAAGGGATTTACTTAGATAGACATTTAATTAAAATAAGCCAAGGTCTTGCATTTCACTTAGGTCATAAGATTTGAATAGCATATAAGATAGTTAAGCATTTAAGCAGTGGTTGTTCATCTGGTCACCTAGTATTAAATTGATCTAAAGCGAGTAGTTGACTCCATACGACACTGATCTCATAAATAATTCAATCTAATCTCATAAATTGCTATAAACAACAAAGTGGCTAGGTCATTCAATCATGTCTCCTAGACTACTTGGTTGCCAATAGGTCTTGCATTTCCATCTTCCATAGGGACTACCCCCGATAGGTTATAGTTGGGAGATAGCTAGAATGAAGAGGTCGATGATCAGAGTGACAACACTCGACCTAAGTCGTTGTCACACTGTGCCTATACAATCTGAGCGACAACAGGCCTAGAAGGCCTAGTGTGATGGATGTTGCAAGACTTATGTCTCATTATTATTGTACTTTGTATCTCAGTTGAACATTTGATGAATATCTAAGAAGAAGAAGAATTGATTTTGGGTTTTCCCCCTTGTGGGGTTTTTCTTTGTTCTCTGACCAAAAATTATAGTTTATGTTGATGTTCTCTCTATATAATTGCTTATGATGATATCGGGTGAATGAAATGTGAAAATTGTTGGAAATGTTTAAAAATGCAATTATCTACAACAGAGAACTATCCAACCCTAAAATTAACAAGTTTCAGCGCTTCAGGAGAAGGGATATAATGTCTACATTCGAGGGCCAGAGGTGTACATTAAGCACCATGATTGGAAATTAGTGACACATGTTAGGGTGAGAAATAACAAGATATATAAGTTTCAGTTGGATATTCTAAAGGCACTAGTGAGCAACAACAATAAAAAAGACATAGGAGAGTTATTGCAAAGGAGGATGGGACACATCCATTATGCAACACTTACATTGCTTAGGGAAACTATAACAAGAGTTCAGAAAGTTAGCACAGAACATGATGATGTGTGCAAAGGGTTCATGCTTGGGAAGTTTGTGAAAGCAACATTTCCAAGGAGTGACAGTAGAGCCAAGGGTGTGCTAGAGTTGACGCATTCTGATATATGAGGCCCAATGACTATAAAATCTCTCAGGGGTTATGAGTATTTTTAAACCTTCATTGATGACTTCTCCAGGGATACTTGGATATACTTCTTAAAGACAAGGGATGAAGTCTTCAGTCGCTTCCAAGCATTTAAGGCTCTTGTGGAGAACATGACAGGTAAGAAGATAAAGGTTCTTCGTACAGATAATGGAGGCAAGTTCAATTTTCATATAAGAAATTTAAGCTTGATATTTTAACCATAGAGCTATGTTATAATTACAGATCTTTTAAGCTTGCATGAAATCTACTAGATGATTGGCGCTACTTTAATTTCTAATATTGTATAAACGAGAAGAGTAGAAAATTTTAGAATGTTGGCAGCGATAATCTCCAACTTTCGTATGTCATAGGAAAAACATGATAAACACAATTATAGAACAAGATAACAAATCAAGGGATTAATTTTTATTACAAACCAAAATATTCAAATTCATTTATTCATAATAATGACAAGCTATTGTACACTTCTTAGTGAATTTCCACAAAGTACTAATCATCTAATTATCATGGAAAGATAATGAACTTTGTAACTCTCTTGTAAACAAAGAAAAAACCTCATAACTAGCATCCCACAAAACCAAAATTCTAAACTAAACATCTCAAGATAAGATTAACCCAAAAAATTCTTACTGTGGTCGTTGTCCACGTCGTAGAACAACAAAAGAAAACTTCTCATCTTCATAACCACGCAATGGATTCCCCTTAGATCTCGACAAAGCAAATAAAAGAATACAAGGGCAAATTAAATTAACAACAGATAATTGTAAACTACACAACCATGGCTAATACCTATAGGAAAAATGAATAGTGTGCTTAAAAAATAAAAAGTACTAATCATCTAATTATCATGAAAAGAAAATAAACTTGGTGAACTCTCTTGTCAACAAAGAAAAAAAATAAAATTGGTGTCCCAAAATGCAAAACATTAAAGAAGCTACCCACTAAACGAAACAAAGGGCATTCATACCAGTGTGTTAAGTGATCCAAAATCCTTAAACAAAAAGGGCATAAAAAAAGTCAAGAAGCTCCATGTGAAAAATATAATATGTGTTCCTCAATCATTAGGGAAATTTTGAGATCTAAAATGGGCCTCCTAAGGAGTATTATAAAATAATAGTGGATATAATAAAATAAGATTAAATTGTTCGATTGGGGTAGCTCAATTGGCAATGTTCGTGGAAATGAAGTCATACCGAACCAGAAGTCTTGGGTTCAAATATTGTAATATCCCATCCTATCGGAGTGAGAAGTTGGGCATGATGAAGATGTAGTCCTACCAAGCTTACAAACAAAAAAAAATAATAAGATTAAATTCCATCATCAAAATTTAGAGGGAAAAAAGAAAAAACTACATTTTCAACTCATATGTTCAACTTATCTCCCTACAGTTTTACTCAAATTTCGAGCGGGAGCACTTGTTGAATGTAGAATTTAATTCCTCATCCAAGCAGTGTTAG
Source organism: Pinus taeda (assembly GCA_000404065.3). NCBI lineage: Eukaryota > Viridiplantae > Streptophyta > Pinopsida > Pinales > Pinaceae > Pinus > Pinus taeda. The sequence continues at coordinate 16,000 of APFE030387181.1, forward strand.
AAAATGTAACTATGGTTGGTCTTCAACAATGTACTTGGGTCATTATGAAATGTACTTGTCAAAAGATAAAGAAAAGAAGTTTTAGTATTGTAACAATGACTTATTAAAGCATGGGTTTCATGCTTGGGTCATCATTATATTAGTCAAAGTCCCCATTGTGGACTCCAGGATTAATATTGAGTTTATAGAGTCATTGTACATTCAAAGAGACCCCTCTTGGGCTTTTGAATCATGTAAAAAGGTTTTGTATCAAGTCAAATATGAATTATGTATCCTCCACATCATGTCGGCCTAAGAGAGATCAAGTCGGCCTAGGGACCCTCATTCAACCCACAAGAAGCCTATATATATAGGGAGGTCGAAGTCATTTGGAGCATTCACTCTCAAGCAATTTCGATATCTCAAGAAGAGTTGGAGAAGTGTGAAGTTTGTTGCCGAGAGGTTGAAAGAAGTGCGAGTTTGGGGAAGTCTATAGAGAGGAAGAAAATTGAGATTTTGGTGCCTCTCTCTCTATTTCGTGGTCTGGGTTGGGAGATCAAAGTCTCCTAAGATTCCGTTGTTGCGCGGAAGTTGCTGCCTAGTCAAAGTTACAAGAAGAGATCGAAGATTTGGGAGGCTGATATGGTGTGGAGGGAAAGTCTGGCCTTGGTCTAGGCTAAAGAGTCTCAAAGAATACAATTGAAAGGAAGAATTATCTTGACTAGGTTTTCCCCATGAGGGGGGTTTTGCCCTGGAATGTGCCTACATCTTGTGTCTTTTGTTTTGTGATCTTTATACACACACAATATGGTAATTGCTTGATGAAAGATAAGATAATAAAGAAGTAAAAGAAGCCAACACACTCACAAGTAATTATTAGGAAAGGAGAATCAAACCCTAATATAATATCTTTGATTTTCCAACATGGTATCAGGCTAAGGTCATGAGAAGTCGAAGATCACTTTGTTGGCATGGATTCTCCCTCTATGGTGAACTACATAAGATTGGGTTACAACACTGTTGGAAGCTAGATCAATAAGGTCATCTTCTACTTGTTCAACAAGGTCAAAAGTCAAGGATTCTTGGCTTCCCTTATAGGTTTTGTCACTAATGACAATGAATGGATCATTAATAGTGGAGCACTGAGACACATAACATAAACAACTTCACACACTATCAAAGGATCCATCCTCTCATGCAATGGAATTGGGTGACAACAAAAGCTATGATGTTAGACGCATGGGATCAACATCATTGAAGTTGGATAATGGATCAAAGCTGCGTCTCAACAACATTATGTATGTTCTAGGTTTGAAAAAGAATTTACTTTCTAATTCTTGTTTAGAAGATAAATGGGAAAGGATTGCTTTTGTTGATGGAAAAGTATTGGTTTGGGGAAAAGACTCTAGAATTGATAAAGCAAGGGTTATTGGAGTTTGTGAAGGAAGTCTTTACCGAGTCATTACACCATCTCCTCAAGCCTTGGTTCATATGGAAATAATTCCCATTGAACTATGGCATCGGAGGTATGACCATCTTCATTACAGGGTCATCCCTACTCTCAGTCAATTGGTTCATGGTATTCCTAATAAGCAGTTAGATCATGAAGGTGTGTGCAAGGGATGCTCTTTGAGGAAACATACTAGAAAGCCATTTCGTAATAGTGAAAATAGGTCTAAAGAAATATTGGACCTCATCCATTTCGATGTGTGTGGGCCCATGTCTAACAAATCACTTGGAGGCCATCTTTACTATGTAACATTCATTGATGACCATTCTAGGAAGACATGGCTCTACCTACTCAAAACTAAAGATGAAGTATTCGATAAGTTCAAACAGTTTAGGGCTGAAGTGGAAACCCTAACCTAAAGAAAGATAAAGACTCTGAGGTCTGACAATGGTGGGGAATACACTTCTAAGGAGTTGATTGCGTATTGTAAGGATGCAGGTATTAAGAGGGAGCTCATTGTTCCCTACTATCCCGAACAAAATGGATTGGCCGAAAGGAAGAATAGGTCAATTGAAGGCATTCGAACTATGCTCCTTGATTAAGATCTACCGAAGTTCTTATGGGGTGAAGCAGCGATGACTGTCGTGTACATTCAAAATAGAAGTCTTCATAAGAGTCTTGATAATACTACACCCGAAGAAGTATTCACAGGGAAGAAGCCGAGTGTAGATCATCTTTGAGTCTTTGGAAGTCCAGCATATATCCATATTCCAAAAGACAAGCGAAAGAAGTTCGACTCGACAAGTATCAAGGAAATATTTGTTGGTTATATTCTTTCCTCAAAAGCATATAAAATTTACATAAAGGAAGGAAGACACATTGAAGTAAGCAGGGATGCCATATTCGATGAAAATCAAACTTACAAGAAATCAAAGGATATTCCTATTGATTTTGATGACGAAGTTCTCGTATTTGAAGAAGAAGAGGTTCAGCATGAGAAATCTACTACAAATGTTGAAGAAGAAGGACCAAGTGAGCCTATTCAATCGGTGGTTGTCCCAACCACAAGGAAGAGGCCAAATTGGTTGAAAGCTACGTTAGAAGATGTTGAAGGACATGATCCTGCGAAAGGATCCTCCAAGGATAGTAAGAAACCAAAGAGATATTCTGGCTATGCTGCATATATGAAAAAGTTAATTGAATCTGAACCATCTATATTCAAGGAAGCTGAGCATGAAGAGGTTTGGAAGAAAGCTAGGTAGGAAGAATATCAATCCATCATGAAGAATGGGGTATGCGAGATCGTTCCTAGACCTAGTGACAAATCGGTTGTCACATCGAAGTGGATCTATAAGATCAAACATGTTGTTGATGGAAGTATAGACAAGTAAAAAGCAAGGCTTGTCGCAAGGGGTTTCTCTCAAAAGGAAGGTATTAACTATGAAGAAACCTTTGCACCTACAGCAAGGTACACTACCATTAGATCATTGGTTTCATTGGCTACTACAATGGGTTGGAATATCCATCAAATGGATGTTAAGATTGCATTTATAAACAGGACCATTGATGAGGAAGTGTACATTGAACAACCTGAGGGATTTGAAGTGAATAGCAGGGACTCTCATGTTTGCAGACTCAAGAAGGCCCTATATGAATTGAAGCAAGCACCAAGGGCATGGTATGCAAGAATGGATGCATATCTACTTAGAATTGGGTTCGTGAAGAGTTTTTCTTGTCCGAATCTATACATCAAGGTCGTGAATAATGAGCCTGTCATTATTCTTCTATATGTGGATGATCTATTCATCACAGGTGTAGAGCAAAGAATTGAAGAACGCAAGAAGATGTTTGCAGTTGAATTTGAAATGAAGGATCTATGACTAACCCACTATTACCTAGGTTTAGAAGTATGGAACAAACCTGGGGAGATATATTTGGGGCAAGGAAAGTACATCATCAAGTTATTGCATAAATTTGGGGTGATGGATTCCAAGCTGATGACTACTCCTATGATCATCAACCTCAAGAAGTTGAGGAGCTCCGACTCTAGTCTCATGGATCCTACCTCATATCGTCAGTTGGTCGGTTCCCTAATGTATCTGGTAAATACTAGGCGAGATATATGTTTTGCAGTGAACATTCTTAGTGAGTTTCAGTTGGAGCCTTGTCATGATCACTGGATAGCTGGCAAACATATATTGAGGTATCTTCGTGGCACTATACGTCACTGCCTAAAGTATAGTAGCAAGGAAGTTAAGCTAATTGGCTTCACAAACTCTGATTGGGGTGGCAGTGAGACCGATGGAAGGAGCACTACTAGAGGATGCTTTAGTCTGGGAGCTGCTATGATCTCATGGATGAGTAGGAAGCAAGATTCCGTTGCATTGAGTAGTGCCGAGGCAGAATATGTGGCTGCATGTGAAGTGGGAAAAGAGGTTGTTTGGTTAAGGAAACTTTTGACAAATTTGTGTGAGAAGTCTCTAGGTACTACTGCGATTAATTGTGACAATCAAAATTGTATCAAGATGTCTGGAGATCCCGTGTTTCATTCGAGGATGAAACATATCAATAATAAGTTCCACTTTATTAAGAACTTGGTGCAAGATGGGATCGTGAAATTAGAGTATGTCCCAACAGATGAATGGGTAGCAGACATATTGACAAAGGCTCTTCCTAATAAGAAGTTTGAATATCTAAGGAACCTGTTGGGTTTGGTAGATATTGGTGATTGTATTGATGATAAGGAAATTGAAGAGATTTGTTAAGGCTTTGTGAGTGAAACATTGCATAGGAATCATCAAGCCAGCACTCTGTGTTGATGTCTGGATTCTGAAGTTGAAAAGGTGTTGTTGGTTATTGAGCTTTGTTTTGGATACACACTTGTATGTTTGGGTTGGTGGTTAGCAAGTAAACCTGATGGTACCTAGAAGGGCTGAAAGCTTGAGTCCACCTTAGTCCCACTTCGATAGATCACCCTGGTCAAGAATCTTGTCCATGACATTGCAGTGCCTAAAAGTTCTTCATGTTTTCATCTAAGTTGCAGGAAACGTGGGTCTAGGGTCCGTTTCCGTACGGAAACGAAACGGAAATGCGTTTCCGCGTACCGTACGGCGTGGAAACGCGTTTCCGTCCGTAAGGGCGCGTTTCCACACGTTTCCAGGCGTTTCCACACGTTTCCACGGACGGAAACGCGTTTCCACGTCGTACAGGCCCCGTTTCCCACAAAATAACACTTGTTTTTAAATTTTTT
>APFE030387183.1:0-11766 GCA_000404065.3 Pinus taeda
CATGGACCAATCGGGTGTCAAGCCACGGATCAAGTGTCGGTAATACCGAGGAGAGAATGAACCGTCGTATCACTACATATCGTGACCGTCGGATTGTAAGTTACAAAATGTACAACGGTAAAGAAACACACTTTACCTAACTCTATACTAGACCAAGTTGAACTTAACTATTTCCTATGTGTCGGAATATCCTAACAGTATTAGAGTAGATAAAGATTTGCTGCTTGTTGAAGAGTAGAGAACAACTTCTACTTACGACTAGGTAAACGTTATTGAGGTAATTCCACATTTGCAATTATGGGTAGAATTGTCAAGAGAAGTGGCCAGAGTGAAACAACCATAGGAGTAGAGGAAGTTCGATAGGTTCCAAAGGATGTGAACCTATGATACTAAAAGACTGAGCTAGAGGAAAGAGTTTGGTGAGGTGTTAGTGGAGGCTTGGTTGCATCTCACTGTTGAGTACAAGCATAAGATCAATGATAAATGAGGAGAAAGAATACTGAGATTAAAGATGAATAAGATGCAGCAATGAAGGAACATGATCAAGAGATCATGAATATTTTCTATTGTGGAAGTATGATGTAGGGGCATAAATTTCCCCCCCCCCCCCCCAAATCAATTTTATTTACTGAAGCTTTTGGAAGACACATCATGGTGACCATAGAGAGAGAACATGGTTTCCTCTAACTTTATCTAAATGTAAATATATAAAGCCTCTAGAAGGCATGTTATGGAAAGATTTCTTATTGTGTTAGAGTTTGTTCTCTTTGTTTTATAAGCATACTGTGAGTGTGTCAAGAAGGTGGCCAATATAATGTAAAACTAGGCCAAGAGGCAGCCAATCCCTGAGAGTCCAAAATGTGTAATTTTCCTGAGTTTAATATGAAGCGTTTGTTTTGTGTGATTTTTACACTCTGCATGGTTTCAAATATGTATTGTGTATTTTATAAACCTCTTCTCATGTGTATGGTTGCTACAAGGGCAACAAATAATTGGCCTGTCATTAGGCACTTAATGTGTGGGGGTTCTATATGCCCATCATTGGATAATGTATTTGCTTAAATCCAACAGTGGGCATATACAACTCCTCCGCATTTACTTCCTAATGGCATGCTAGTTATTTTTTGCCTGCTACGAGGGTTATCTGTGATTGTAGGTGTCCATAGTCATCGTAGAGGCATCTTGTTAGGGTCAACAACAACACATTCAACATGCAATAAATTCTTGTCACAAGGATGAATCAAAACTACCGAGGCAAGAGAGAACTTGTCCTTCACTTAAGAACCATGACAAAGGAGGGTGGAAAGTGGTTGGGACCACAAATTCGAGGAAAGGCGAAACTCACCCATGGATGTTGGATTTTGAGATTTGGTCATCGATTTCTTGACTCATCACAACCCGATGAGTAGTAGAATTAGGGTCGTCCAGGGCCTTGAGTTGCATTTGATGGCATATCCGAGCCCCATCTCCCAACTAATCACTATCCATTGAGAAAGAAAGGGGGATGACCAGGGTTGAGGCTGGTTGGCACTTAATGTAACCACATCCATCGATTCTTGTCATTAGATCGTAGCCATTAAAAAAGGCCCATGCTAGCAAACAAGGTGTCATGTGCCCACTAAGAAAGAAGGGTCAAGTCTCATGGCATAAAAACAGAGACCATGAGCTAATAATGTTCGAGGCTTTGAATGTCATTGCAAGGCTCTTAATGATGTTATGTTTCAAACAATAACCTCGATCACCAATGAGGCCCTATGGAGTAGGTAAATGAGGCTAAGCTTTTGGGGACATGTGTTTTGTGGAATAATGGGGGGAGATGAACATGATAATGGAACGATCATAGAAGATGCGAGTTCATTGCTACAAAAGGTTGAAGATTAGCCAGATTTTGTGGGCTCATAACCCATGAGTTTAAGAATCAAACCAACAAGGGTCCAATTTGAACACACCCAAGAATAAGTTTTCATCAAGATTTAAAACTCAATGGGAGTTAAATAGATTGACGTTACATAGTTATGAATGACTACATTATCAATTAGTTATAGTATGACATATAAATTTTGTTTTTTTGGTAGATAGGTTTTGTAAGGTATTTCATTACAAAACCTGAGTTTTTGTTGTCCAATTTGAAGTCACTCTAGAGAAATTTGCAGTTTTGTTGGATAAGGGAGCTCTTTTTTTTTTTGAAGAGACAACTATGTGCGTCCTAAATTATTCATTACAAACGATCCAAGTGCGGACTTGCATATAAATAGAAGATTCTCATTCTTATTTAAAATCTATTTTTAATATATAAATAGATTGAGATAATTTGAAAAACTTGTAAAAACCAAATTTAAAATTTTTATAACTTAATGTGAATGTAACAAATTTTCATTAAATTTCCCTCAAAATATATCAAACATTTAAAATTGGGTTTGGAGTATGTCATAAAACTACTTTCGCTTGGCTAAAAGCTTGTATTTCTAACAAATAAAGAAATGGGTTAGCTGCCGAAGACCCAAAGACATCTAGAAGGAGTGAAAGCCTAGAAAACCTACCCCATAGAGAGACATCTAAGAGGAGTGAAAGCGTAGAAAACCTATCCGATAGAAACACAAGCAAGTAATTCTAAGTGGTATACACTTCTTTAAATAGCAATGATAAGTCAACACTTATTATTTTAATGATGATTATCCCACTACTAATTTCACCATCACTCTATTTAAAAAAAAAACAACATATTATATTAATAATGTGATTAAAAGAAAACAACATATTAATAATTTCACCATCACTCTATTTAAAAAAGAAAACAACATATTATATTAATAATGTGATTAAAAGAAAACAACATATTAATAATGTGATTATATGTAGGTGAGATACCTAAACAACCAACCAAAACAAAAATAAGAAAGCAAAAAAGCAAATAGACTTGTGTTGTCTTAATCATTCAAAACTTCGAAGATATGGTGCCGAACCGGATTTAAAGATTCGAAGCCGTGAGCGAACCAACTACCTCTTTATGAAGATGACGACACGATGCGATATGCCGTCAGGGTGAACGTCTGAATCGAGGCGGCCAATGATTTTTAATATTCTTAGATATATGATCATTGACCCGTGGGAGATGGATACGCATTAAAGCAATGGTTTTATAATATTCTTAGATATATGATCATCCTTGACTCGTGGCGGATGGATACACATTAAAGTAGATCGTTTAAAACATTTACTAGTTTAGGATAATCTCGAGGATTCAGGGGCCCCCATCATCCATGTGCACGCTCCCCATTCAGGCGGCGAGCATGCTCAAGAGAAATTTCCTGTGGATCTACGCCATGGCAAATGACGCCCATAGCAAGTACCTGACCTAATTGAAATTCGTTGACATTTATCCAAAAATTGAATGTGGTATCAGCCGAAGCTATAAATGTAGTAGGTGCAGTCAGTTCTCCCATTTATTTCCTGCAATCTTTCTGACTTCTTGAATCCGCTTGATATTTCTGAGTAAAGATGGTGTCCGAGGATGCAGACCTGGCGACTGGTGCAGTAGATAACGAAGGTCCAAGCCTTTTAAAAAAGGGGCGGGTTGATTCCTTCGATGTGGAGTCCAGTAGAGTTTCCAAGATGAATCATGGCGGCCAGGTTTGCATGAATACTCTTCATACTTTTCTTCTTCTGCAACATGTTCATAAATTGTTTTCACTGCGACTGTTTTTTGTTCACTGATTGATGTTTTGTATCTTCAACAACGGTGGAATAAGATTATCATATTATATCTTAGAACAGCTTTCAAATTTTTCTTTAATTTTTTTTCAAGTCTTTTCTTTAATTTTTTTTTTGTTGTTGCAAGTTAATCTATAACTTTTGCAACATACTTTTGCAATTATATATATATATATATATATATTTTTTTCAATTTATATATTTTAAAATTGCTTTTGTTGGGTTATTGTTGGGTTAATAGCCGGTCTGGGCCTTTTTGGGATGTAACAAAATATGTTTTTTTAGATATAAGAAAATAGGTTAAAAGTTCAAAAGCATCTTGCATGAATGAAATGTTGTTTCTTAGGAACTTGCCCTTTAGGAACCATCAGAAGGTCTGTCATTTCAAGTTTTCGGATATAACAAAACATGTTTTTCTCAGATATAAGAAAACAGGTTAAAGGTCCAAAAGTATTTGGCAAGAATGAAATGCTACCCCTAAAAACCTGCTTTTTAGGAATAACCAGAAGTCATTCCAAGTAACACAGTTATCCTTTAAAAACAGTGATAAATCTGCCTGTATTGCCAAAACAACCAGAAATGATTACCTTTGACCACCAAGTTATGATCAATTTTCCCATTATTTAAAAAAATAAAAAACAATAAAAATGAAATCTTTTATAAAATCTTGAGATTACCTGAATTATAAAATCTTCTCTTCTAAAATTTCAGATTATCCATTTTGAAAATATTTTAAATGAGATTATTTTTTTTAAATCCCATTATTGTTTTTCCGATATTAAAATATCAGATTTAAAAATATTCTTGAGATCTCAAACAAGATGGCTAACTATACCTACCCTGAGAAGAATTGAGTTTCGCACTTCTTAAACTTAACACTTTGTGTGAGTTTCATTAAGCACTGAGAGCTCTGATTTCGTTATTTTGCAGGTACTAACGATGGCCGCCACTCTACATTTGGCATATCAGAGTATCGGTGTAGTTTATGGGGATATAGGGACTTCTCCTCTTTATGTATATTCCAGCACATTTTCAGATGGAGGCATCCATCACCCAGATGATATCATTGGTGCTTTCTCACTCATCATATATACGCTCACGCTCCTGCCACTCTGCAAATATGTTCTCACTGTACTTTGGGCCAATGACAATGGAGACGGTATGTGTTTTGCAAATAGCCTGGTTATGATAGATACAATTTTAGTAAGTCTGTATGTGTTTTTAAATGATGATGGTTGATGTTTACTGAGACCCAGAGGCAAGAAATTAATTGGAGTTATTTAATATTTTATTTTTACCCAAAAAATGGAAGAAAAAAAGAAAGAAATGGAAAGAGTAAAAAAAAGGTAGGGTGGTTATTAATTTAAGAAAAGGAGATTTATGCATTATTAAAATTTTAAATAATTTATTAGGTTTTATTGGAGGAAGTGAGTTAGTTATCTTATGTTATTTATCTGGGATTTAACAAAGAAATCAAGTTAACTTTTAACCAGAAACATAATTTTAAGTATAAAAATCACAAGTTTGATTTAATATTAATATTTCATTTATGTAATCCATACTTACATTACACATCAATTCAAAAATAGTTAACACTTGTTTTATTTAAATTTCAATAAAAAAATAACAATATCTCTTGTTCGTATTCAAATATTCTATTTTATTATTAATATTCAATTTTCCATACCAAACCATAACCTGCAACTTTTCTCAGAATCATCTCCATATGTTTAGGAAACTGACATGTGAAATTTTGTTAAAAATGGTGATAAATAAGTCGTTGCGGCACATTCTTCTGTAATTTCCATATTGATGCTCCAGACTCCCCTTTCTATAAACAACATAGTGACTTTCTATAAACAGTCAATACTTTGGTACCTGCCAAAATTAAAAACATAGAACTTCGGTAGCAGGCTGTCAGTATTAAAAACGTAATATAATGTCGATGGTAAAAGTTAGATAAGTTCATAGAACTTTGGTACCTGTCCATATTAAAAACATAAAATAATCTCGAAAGTAAAAGTTTGACAAGTCCTCGAAATTTTCTTGATAAATTTTGCATTAATTTGTTTAGAGTGGCTTCAGCAAAAGTGATTAAAAATTAAAATGTCCAAACCCCACATGTAAATAACAGATAAGTTTTGGAAATTTTCGTGTATTCTGCAGCATCTAAAATTTTAAAATCTTCAATATAATATTTTCAAAGATTTAATTAAGATAATTTAGTCAAAAGTTCTAAGAGTTAGTTCAATTAGTCAAGTTAATGCCTTAGTAATTGGGAGGTCACAGGATCAATTCCCAAAAACTCTTAAAATCAAGTCAGTAAATAAACGAGAGATAAAACCCCTTCAAGCATGGGTCCAAAGATAATCTAGTAAAAAAAATACTTTATAAGAATCAGAGTCCCAAGTTCGGCCTTATTGGTTCCATAAATGAAAATTAACACATAGGATTAAGTTCAGAATATAATTTGGTAATTTGAACTCAATCCGGTTTCTTTTTTATAACTGTACGGTTTCTTTTTTATAACTATAGATATTGTAAATGTATAATTTTCTAATAAAAAATTACAACAGTAATTTTTATATTAAAAACCATCCTAAAACCATAAATAAATTACAATTTTAGGTAATAAAACAGTAATTTTTATTAAACATATAATAAATCATAGTAAAACAAAAATAAATTACAATTTTTAGGTAATAAAACAGTAAATTTTATATTAAAATATAGTAAATAACTAGTAACTTCCGCAGTTGTTAAAAATAGTAAATTTTAATATGAGTTAAAAAATAGTAAGTTTTATTTTGTCCGCTCACTATTTTAAACTATTTAAAATAAAAATTAAAAAACAATTAATCCCTTTCTTACAATATGGTATAAATAGAGTAAGATTCTCTGGTTGTTAAAAACATAAATTAAGTTTAATATGATATAGATGATAAGTTCTATTTGGTTTCTCCATTATTTCTAAATCATTTTCAATAGAAAAGATATTATGAATTTAAATTTTAAAGTAATGATATTTTATTTTAATTTTTAGACGCTTTTTGAAAAAAATAATAAATTTATATATTTATAAAATATATACTTTCCAATTTTTTGCGATTGAAGTTTTACATGATCCAAAATTTTATAACTAGAATCCAAATCCGAATTGAATTGGGTAACTATGGTTCAAATATTTATTGCAGGCGGTACTTTTGCACTGTATTCTGTCATATGCCGCCATGCGAAGGTGAGCCTCATCCCCAACCATCAGGCAGAGGACAGGGAGCTCTCAACATATAAGCTTGCCACACCGAACAGAGAATTGAAAAGAGCTTTGAAGATAAAGGAAGCTCTGGAACAAAGTAGTACGGCCAAGACTGTTTTGTTGATGCTCACGCTTACTGGAACCTCCATGGTTATTGGAGATGCTATCTTGACTCCCTCCATCTCAGGTATGATAGCCAACGAATCCCAGTAAATAAGAAATATATGTTTTTAGTAGATATATATGTGAATTTTATTGAAAGATTTTGTTAATTTATTATAGATTACAGACACTTGAATAGAGAGAAATATATAATTGTGATTAGTCCAAAATTATTTAACGTTAAAAGTTGAAGTTAGCAATCATTTAATGTCAAAAGTGGAAGTTGAGAAATATTTGAGTTTTCAAAATGTTAATTTTGAATGATATAGCCAACGTATTCCAAATACTGAGCAGTGGGTCAACAATTGACTTTGCTGTTTCAGTATATAAATGCAAATTGTAAGACAGTTGAAAGTATTTCAAGGTGGTTAAATTCGCTTCCTGACTTTCCAAACGCACAGTTAAGTTAATATCTCAGGATACCTTGTGCTGAAGTGATAACAGTCATGAGGATTCCTTGTGTTGAAGTGATAACAGCTATGTTAATAGGCGTGTTTATATTTATTTAGATATACTAAATATATGTGTTTAAATGGCTGTGAAATTGCAGAGGGGTACTAGTTATATTAATATGAGTGTTTAGATTTATCAAAATATACTTTAATAGACGTGTTTATATTGGAAAGAGGGATAGTAGTTATATTAATATGGGTGTTTATTTAAGATAAATCTAATTTATATATGTCTTTATATTATATTTTAGAATTGTAGAGTTTGATAAACCTGTGTATATGTGGAAAGAGGTTGCTAGATTTTAGATATTTGATATATTTAATTTGATAAAAGTGTTTATTTTTATTTTCTAAAGAGTTTGAGTTTAATAAAAGTGTTTATATTGAAAAAAATATGTAATTATTAGAAATTTTAATATAAATAATTTTTTTCCTATTATGTAATGAAATATTTTGTAATTAAATTTTTAGGCGCTTATGGTTGTTTGTTGAAAAGCGCCAAATTCTCCATGCACCTATCCATTCTTTTTCGCTTCAATGCTCTTATCAGATCACGAGCATGCATTCCTATTTGCTTTATAGTATAGCTTACTTTTAATCTTAAAAATTAAATTCTTAAACATTCTCGTGTTATAATTGTACATAAAACTTGCATCATCAATATTCTAAACTAATATATTGATACCATCTGACTTATATAAGTAAATCTTCTAAATCAATAACTGTATACTATTTAACTTATATAATTGAACTAAAATATTTAAATGAAAAACTGTATACATATCTTACTAACAGAATTAAAATGATCTTCTTAATAACATGATAACGTTCACTACATGACTAAATTGTGATGTTTTAAGTAAATTCAAAGGTTAATCTTATTTCTTCTGTATATACACAGTTATATCAGCCGTGCAAGGGATCCAGAGTATCAAACAGTCCCTAAGCCAAGGTGAGAAAAATTAATGTTCAAATATGCTATTTGAGGGCCTCTACCAGTTTCCCTAGGACGTAACATAAAATAATCTACTGTAATGAATATATACTTGTGAAAATGCCTTTGCCAAGAAGTATGTATGTTCAAATAGGTTAGAGCAATGACTGAACTTATTTTGATATGAATTTGACTTTGCCAGAGGTGGTTGTTGGGATATCTGTGGCGATCTTAATTATTCTCTTCTCGGTCCAGAGGTTCGGAACCGATAGAGTTGGCACCGCATTCGCCCCTGCTATTCTGGTTTGGTTTACGTTCATATTGTTGATTGGCATCTACAACCTAGCCAAACATGATACAGGCGTGTTACGAGCTTTCTATCCCAAATATATCATTGACTACTTTAGCAGAAATCAGAAACGAGCATGGGTTTCTCTGGGAGGAATCGTTCTTTGTATTACAGGTACAAATTCTTTACTTGTCTGCTAAATTAAACTATTGCAACCTGCAGTTTGAAATCCTCTTTATTATTTATCACCCAGAGACCATAGCCTTATTGTTTATAGCCTTATTGTTTATAAACTACGTGGGATGCAGGAAATGAAGCTATGTTTGCAGACCTAGGGCACTTTTCTGTTCGCTCCATCCAGGTAGGTCGATCTATTTGCGCAAAAAATCATTTCATTAGAAGATGACTATAATTCCAAAGTTTCTTAGGAAGATTGTTGAAATATTAAAGATTCACCATTTCATTTCACTTTCGTCTAATTTCTCAATATTCAAAACATTATTTCGTGGAAAGAAGGAAAATTGAAAGTATTTAGGAAGAGTCGTAAGCCATTTGCCCAGATTCCAGAGTATGAGAATAACTAGAGGATGAAGACCTAGACTGGACCGAAAGCTAAATGGAATTTAATTTGAGTAAAATTGAGAATTTAGATGGTAAAGTTTGGAATATTTTGAAAAATAGAATAAAATTAAATATAATAATTTAAGTGGAGTAGTATTTCTAGTTAATTGTATTCAAACTTACAAATCTAACACAAATAAATGACAAATTTTAGAATATATGAGTAAAGTTAAATAATTAATTAAAATATTTAGCATTTACCATTAAGTTAAATACCCACTATTAATTAAATTTCTTGTGCTGAATTCAAGAGAGAAGTTCGCCCGCTTGGCAATATTGTAGCCTTGTTAGACAACGCCCAGCTGCACACTTATTGAGTTCTCCCTTCAGACGATACAGATGAGCGTTCAACATTCAGAGTGTTTGCATGGAAGGATAAATTGAATCTAAACACTCAGAAGCTGCAAGAACTGAAATATCTTCTAGTATTAAAAATGTTTCGTCTTTCCGTGCATTTCTCTCATGCAAAGGCAAAAGTTGGAAACTCCAATACCGTGAAACATGAGTAGCTAAAAATGGAAGCCTAAATAAAGCTTTTTTTTGGGAGTTTTTATAATGCGATTTTTTGGAGATTCCGGTGGCGGAAGAAATTGAGGCTAAATCTTGATTTGTTGGCGTTAAAATGGTTTTTTAACTGCATATTTGGATTCAGCACCCTGAAAAACCCTTGGGACGCTTTGATTGCGGAGAAACTAGCTATCAAACTTGGGATTCCAATAAATTTCTACCGGATTTTGACCGGAAAAACCCAGCAAAAAAACTTTCAAAAAATCGCATTATAGACAATTGATTTTTTTTGGCTAAAAAAAACCCTCTGCACAGAGCGCGGCACAGAGCGCGTGAGCTCCCAAAAGTAAACTATAAAATGAGAAATAATGTTTTGAATATTGAGAAATAGGGCAACAAATAACTAGCTTGCCCATAAATGCATAGGGCTGTGTATTTCCGTTATTGTTGGATCACTGACCTATCAAAAGCCAACTGTGAAATATACCTATCCGTGCATTCATGGCACAGTGGTAAACTAATTATTTTCAGCCTAAAGGTGGCACGATAGCAGCACGATAGGTTAAACTTCTCGCCATTTACGCATTCTGCCCAATTTAAAACTCAAGTTATACAATGAGATCTGGAAGTACGTGCTTCCACATGATCCCTTGTGGAACTACGTGCTCACATGTGATCACTCACTATAAGATGTGGAACTACGTGCTTCTTCCACGTGATTTCAATGAAAATAAATATTTTATTTATTTTAAATATTTTTAAAAATAAGATTTGAGTTTAATTCAGGGTTAATCTCAATGAAATGAAATTACCATTTCATGTTTAAAAAAAATACTGTTGTTCCATTTTTTATTTTATAATTTTTTTATTATAATTTTCATAATTAAATACATATAAATTGATTTATTTATATTTAATATTTTTTTTGCACATTTTTAAATAACATAACAAAAATATGCATATCATTTTATATCGGATGTTTTAAAACGCCGAGTACAATATCTTAAATCAAATATCTTTAATTTTTTTAAAAACAGATGAAAGAATGCATTATATTTTTTCAAAAAACTATTTTGTCCATTTAAAAAATTGCTTATTTTATTTTTGGAATATTTAGTGAAATTATATTTCTATTTTTGTTAATAAACATATTTTAATTTATTGTTTACGTAATAAAAACAAAAATAATACATGATTAAATTGAATTGAGTTGTTGAATTCTTGTTACCAATATTGTGTTGACAATAAAGAAGTTTAATTTTTTCTTTTATTTGGATGTTCTATTTGAATTAGTGCTTTGCTCCTTCAACAAGTCTATTGACTTTGCTATTGACCTAGAGCTTAGCAAAAACAAGTTGTTCCCTTCTATCGATCTAGGGATTAAGGAGCTTCCCATTGTTTGATGCCATTACAAGTTCTTCTTGTGGAAGCAATTCCTATTATGCTAAATGATCTTTTTGTGGTGCTGAAACCTCTTTAGATCCCACCTTGGCTGGGTCTAAGTCAACTGGTTATTCGTTGTAGATTGGTTGTTAGTCTTCCTTATAGCCAACTGATCAAGTTGGTTTCCATTGATACTTCCTAACCATCTATTTCCTTTTAAAAGGTCATGTGGCAAATAGCCTTTTTAAAAATATACTCTACAATGTAAAGAAGCCCTTTTATAATCCAACTTTTGTCTGTGGGAATAGGTTTCACTTATAAACATTATTTTCACTGAAAACCCCTTTTTGAAATACATTTCCACACATATTCAAGCATATTTTGATATGGTGTGGCTCTTCTTCTTTCTACTTCTATAGTAGAACCTTGAAATAATTTTACTTATGGCTCT